>CAJQZN010039368.1:0-10991 GCA_907164685.1 Colias eurytheme | reverse complement strand
TGTTCTGACGTCCGAAAATATCAATGAAGTCACCACAGTTTTCATCAAAGAATTGTTTTATCTATACTTTTTTATAAAGCTGAAGAGTTTGTTTGAACGCGCTAATCTCAGAAACTACGGACCCGATTTTAAAAATTATTACACTGTTAGATAGCCCATTTTTCGAGGAAGGCTATAGAGGCTATATAGGCTATAAATCATCACGCTAAGACCAAAAGGAGCGTAGCAATGCGGGTAAAAATTTTCAATGATCGGTACTTACTTGATTTGCCTACAGGATTTGTTAAAATACAAGCTGTCCTTGTTTATATTTTAGGTCATAATTAAAGGTATTCCTTGTAATTCCTGCTCAAACTCGTTTGATTATTCAACAAACATTCAATTAAGTATGTTTTAGAAAAGCTTATGATTTAAAACAAACTAAACACAAAACAGATGTATATATATATTTATGTTTAACTTGTATATAATGCATATGCTTTCTTGCCTTAAAAAAATACTTTATTTTATATGGAAAATAGGTATTGTTCGAATCATTGACGACCACTACGACAATGACTTCCTAGTTATATAGAACTATAGTAATTACATAACCTAAATATAAATTAAAATACGTGGTTCTATCAAAGCATTAATATCTTTAAAACTATGTACATATTATATGCAAATTGAAGGAATTACAATGTTTAATAGCTTTATGTTTAAACTTAATTAATTTTATAATTTTCCTTACAGATTCCGAACGCTAGCCGCTACGTACAAACGAATGTTTCCATCACTCGAAGTAGATATCGAGAGTGAACTAGCCACATATAAAGAATACGCAGAGAAAGTTCGTCCATTAGTGAAAGATACAGTGTCCTACTTGCACAAGGAGATCAGAAGTGGGAGGAAAGTGCTGGTTGAAGGTGCCAATGCGGCCATGTTGGATATTGATTTTGGTAAGTGTTTGAATTAAGTGGTTTTTAAAGAATAGAAAATTTGGTTGTCTGTAAAGTCGGTTTACTGACGATAGTTGAACGTGACAACGTCTTAAGGCCGATTGTGCTTCTTTGTTGCTCGTTCGGCGCTCTCGCTTGCACTTCAAGCCTTACATGGAACGCCTCAGAGTCATGGTTTTTCGTGCGTGCAGCCGGCTCTATCGAATTATAAGACGTTGTCACGTCAAAACATCTATCACGTGGTGGGATTCGAAAAATGTTGGTGATAAGATGTGGTGTCGTATGTGCGTGTGCGGTTTTTTAAATAGTGTCACGTTAATTAGTGGAAAAGTAAAATTAAAAATTAGTGAATATCTTTATTGAAATAGTGAGCTTAGAATTGGCGTTATGGCAATTGGCAGTAAAAAATAAAGAGCAAAGATATGGTGATATATATAAAAAAATATGGCGCTAAGGCGATCCTATTCTTAGTTGAATCACATCGCACTTTATATCACCGCACAGCTTAACGGAAACTCGATTCTTAAGTGATTTAAATAAAAAATAAAAATCATTTATTGAGTACCAATACAGTGACATAAAATAATACAAACTCGACGATCGCCTCAACTAGGTATAAACCTGTGATAGAGACGACCGACGCCTTCCACATTAGACTTAGCCATAGCCAGTATTGTACTATAGTCTATACAAATTTAAATTTCACTATTAAATAAATAAATATATTCGTATTACAGGTACATACCCATACGTGACGTCATCGAACTGCAGTATCGGCGGTGTGTGCACCGGACTCGGGTTGCCACCAAGCCTCATTGGCGAAGTGCTTGGTGTTGTTAAGGCGTACACTACACGCGTTGGTGACGGGCCCTTCCCCACTGAGCTGCATGATGTAAGCAGATTTACACATCTATACTAATATTATAAAGCTGAAGAGTTTGTTTGTTTGTTTGAACGCGCTAATCTCGGGAACTACTGTTTCGATTTGAAAAATTCTTTCGGTGTTAGATAGCCCATTTATCGAGGAAGGTTATAGGCTATGTATCATCACGCTAAGACTAACAGGAGCTGAGCAATGCGGGTGAAACCGCGGGGAACAGCTAGTATAAGATATAAATTATAATACAAAGAGAATAGATTTCAATTTTAAACTGGCTTCGAAATGAAGGAGGGTTCTCTTTTCTTCTGTTTGTATTATTTTATACAGTAACTAGCTGCTCCGCGCGGTTTCACCCCCGTGGCTCCACTCCTGTTGGTCGTAGCGTGATGATATAGCCTTATAACCTTCCTCGATAAATGTGCTATCTAACACCGAAAGAATTTTTCAAATCGGACCAGTAGTTCCCGAGATTAGTGCGTTCAAACAAACAAACTCTTCACCTTTATATTATTAGTATAGATGATTAAACTCAAAAACAACTCTATCGACGACGACAATGATGGTGAACAAATTAGACTCACGATCTCGCTCAAAAATTGTCTGATGCAAAACTTTGCCTACGCTTTTTCCGAATTCAGAGTATTCCAATGAGCGATCCAATGGACTTTATGAATATTATTATCAGTAAATAAAGTGCTTAATTAAATAAATGGTGCAACGCCGCTCGCATATTTTCGACAACATATTAAATTTTAATACGTGATTGTAAATCTAGTTGTTCATACTATGAATACGCTTACGTAAATGCGAAAGCTCCTTAATGTTCTTTAAATTATTATTAGTTATTTAGATTTTTTTTATGTCAGCGCAATCAAAGGGGCAGGTGGGCCACCCGATCTTAAGGGGTCACCAGTCACCACCGCCCATAAACTCTTGTAACACTAGAAGTGTTACAGGTGCTGTGCCGGCCTTTTATGGACAAATAAGCTCTTTTCTTGAAGGCCCCAATGTCGTAGTTGTTTGGGAACACCGCAGGTGGCAAATCGTTCCAAAATCGATTAAATGACGATTTCCTTGGAGATGGCAAGATTCGTATGATAAAATACATAATATTACGTATTATCCAGGAAATGGGCAAGCTCCTCCAAGAGCGCGGGCACGAGGTGGGCGTGACCACGCGGCGCGTGCGCAGGTGCGGGTGGCTGGATCTCGTCGTGGTGCAGTACACGGCGCTCGTCAACGGGTATACCTCGTGAGTGTCGCTTCACTAAATAGTATAAAACAAAGTCGCTTTCTCTGTCCCTATGTCCCTATGTATGCTTAAATCTTTAAAACTACGCAACGGATTTTGATGCGGTTTTTTTTAATAGATAAAGTGATTCAAGAGGAAGGTTTTAGTATATAATTTATTAGGTTTTAGAAAAGCGGGTGAAGCCGCGGGCGGTAAGCTAGTTTTTTATTAAAGTGAAACTTTTATTACACCGTCTCAAACTTTTTGGTCTGTGTAGCGCATGTCGCGTGACGGTCGGCTGCCGAGTAGGTATAAAGCAGTGTTCGAAACCGTTCGAACAGTTTCACTTTTACCGTGGTTTCATAAAACCACACAACATTTTTTTATTTGACTAAGGGCCGATTTTTCAATGCTCGGATAAAACTTATCCGTCCAATAAAGCATGACACAATAATATTTAAATGTCACGTAAACTGTCAAATACGGGCAATTAGAATACGTTTTTAAAATGGTAGTTTTATACATTATTCGACGAATAAGTTTTAACCAAGGATTGAAACATTAGCCCTAAATCAGTTAAATTTGCCAATTAATATGTAATTAAGTGCATCTTATTTATTACAGATTGTGCCTAACGAAATTGGACATTTTGGACAATCTAGAAGAAATCAAAGTGGGCGTGGCCTACAAGCTGAATGGAAAGAAAATCGATTACTTCCCGTCCTCCATGACTGAGCTCAGCGCTGTTGAGGTATGAAAATATCATAAAACTAGCGGTCGCCCCGGCTTTGCCCGTGGTACCTACATGTTTAAACTATCCTATCTCTCAATTTGGATCGAACTGTACATGGTGTGCGAATTTTATTATAATCGGTTTTGTGGTTTAGGAGTCCATTGAGGACAAACATTGTGACGCGAGATTTATATATTATATTAAGATTACACACACATGACACGATGCACGCACACATTTTAATGTTATATTATCATAGAACACAACCGCATATCCACAAATTTCCGCACAAATCCTTACATTTCCTCAAATTTCCTCATATTTTGCCTACTGAGCCGACGCGGGTCCCGGGTTCGATCTCCGGTCAGGGCAAATATTTGTGTGATGAACTCAATTATTTGTTTTTGGGTCTGGGTGTTATTATCTATATATGTATTTATTAAATACTAGAGGTTCGCCCCGGCTTCGCCCGTGGTACATATTTCGCAATAAAAGGTAGCCTATGTCCTTTCTCGGGTATCAAAATATCTCCATACCAAATTTCATGCAAATTGGTTCAGTAGTTTAGGCGTGATTGAGTAACAGACAGACAGAGTTACTTTCGCATTTATAATATTAGTATGGATTTATATGTATTTTTTTCCCCGTTTCCAGGTGGAATACGTGACAGTCCCCGGGTGGGCGTGTAGCACGGAAGATGTCCGGGAACTGAGCAAGTTGCCGGCAAACGCCAAGAGCTATGTGAAGCTCATTGAGGAGTATTTGCAGATACCTGGTATGTATAATCTTCTATATAAATGATTCTGATACAAAAAATAACGATATATGTTTGATATTACAATATAGATTTTAGCAAAGCATGTTCAACAACGACGTATCCCCCGAATAAATAACAAATATTATTGATCTATTGATAAATTACCGACGCAAAAGATATCTATTATAATATAGAAATGTAAACCAAAATGTTTTTTTCTCTTTGAATAAGAAAAAGTAATTAATTGAAATATAAATCATATACATATAACATAATTATTTTTTTCTCGTGTTTTAAATATGTATTATATACCACACGTTATGACCACCACATAAGATCTCCTATTCTTGTTTAATTTTGAGAAGATACGTTGAGTATTATTCGCTACTTACTGATTAGACATAAACAATCAAAACGCGTCAAACGGTCGACAAAATTTTGTCGTGGTGCGCATACTAACAGTCAGATATAACAAATACATATATGTCAATTTAAAAGAGTATTAATTAACATTTTTTTTCTTTCACAGTTAAATACATCGGTGTTGGACAAGGCAGGGAGTCGATTATCAGCGTAGCTTAACATCAACAACTGTTACTTAAACCGTACGCTTTACGTGTTACTTAATAACGGTGTAACGGTATAACGTTATGTTTTCGGTATCGGTATTAATAACGGTATTGAAATAACGTTATAACGGTTATGACGTGCGTTATTAGATAAATGTTTCAGTGTGGTGGAGTCTATCGCAGAGTTGGAAATCCTTTTTTTTAGTTTTAATACTTTTTTCTATTATATCAGTATTTGACCTATTTTTGTGTAATTCATAATATAGAACTTAAACATGGCGAATTTTTAACACTTTTCTTGGGTAATTTAAATTACTTCTATTGTGATTTGTACTTATATCAAAATATATTTCTTGCCATTTGGTTTTTTAAGATATGTCTCGACAGTTTTTGAGAGTTACAATGCTGCGATAAACTCTATTACAGTTATTTTAAAATAAGGCTTGTTTTAAATTAATACAATACTTATATCTTATGGACTGGCCTTATAATATAATATAATATAATATTTTCATGTGATTAGGAAAATATCTTTATATTTTAATACTTGATAGGTTTTAGTACAAATTGATAAATATTTGTGGAACAAAAATAAATGGAGCGGATTTTAAACTTAAATCGTATGTACCGGCTGTGCCGTGAATATAATATGTGTATATTTTTTATTAATAAACTTGTTTATTTAATTTTTTTTCAAAATTACTGTTTTTTTAACAAAAATATATATAATATTATATGGCTTTCCATAAGATGCAAGTATACATAGGTTACATTATATGCCACTGGACATATAATCAGTATTTTTAAATATAATTATACAAAGCAAAATAAAAAACAAATAACTCGAAATATTTTATCCTACGGCTCTATATCTTAATGGTGATGTGGTATTTTATTCGAAACGACATGATAAATAGATTTTTTAAGGATGTTTTTTTATTAATTCTGTGTTAGACATACTGCTTTCCGGTTTTATATTAGTATTGGGGACAGATTTAATGTACAGTTAAAAAAAAGAAAGAAAAAGTGACATATCCGTAATAGACCGGCTACGGTCTTAACGATTTTGTCAATACATATATAAATTAATTTAATTGATGAAGAAATTAGTAAGCTGAATTATTAATACGTTTAAAAAGCAAAAATTGCATATAACTTTTTGCGCTGTTGGTTAAATCTGTCTCCAATTGCATTGCTAATAAGGTTCATAATTGTCCGTATTTATGCAAAATGGAACCACTCGACAAATTTCGTTTTTTGCTTTTATTGAAGAATACTCATCCAAAAGTGGTCTAAATTCTTATACAAACAAGAACCACATGATTTTTACGTTGGAAACAAGGTATACTAAAAGCAGAAAGGAACCACCAGCAACAACGAATAATACCATATTAAGCAAAACCGAACCACAGCACCACGGGACTGCTTTGTTCAAACAAATAAACGATATAACTATCATGTCATTTTATACAAAACAGATCCACACCTACTTGGTACCATTATACATTACACATATTTCTATTAATAACAATTATTTTTAATACACAAAATGGAACCAGGTTTCTGTGGTATGGTTTTGCGTAAAATAAATACATAATTTAATTGTAATTTTTTATTGCAAAATAAAACCACAAGCATTCGGTTCTATTATGCATAAATAAATATTGTAAAACATTCTGAAACCCATCATCGCTATATGGAACCAAATGCCTTGACTTGTTACAATGCTTCTCATCTTTAAACAACGTATTTCATTACTTAAATAGCTCAAAGTGCAAAACTCCAATTTTTTAAGTAAAACGTCGAACATCTGTCAATATAGGTGATATTCAGCGAAGTAGTTCGAATACGTGACGGTGTTTTTTTCCTCCGCCAAGTAAGTTCTATTGTTTTTGTTAATTACCTTTAAAATTAAATGTGAAAATGTTTAGTAATAAATAAATAAGCAAACAATGGGTAAGAAAAGCATTGGAGACGAACACCGAAGATAATAATGAAGATACAACGGGTAAGTAGTTTTATTTAATGCATTTAAGTACTTATTGAATCTGAGATGCAGGTACGCTTTATCCACTTTTGATTCATTCCCGATTGTGGTGTGATTTTAAGAAGATAGTTCATTAAGTAAGTACAAGAGGAATCCTCTGTGGATTTACGTATTTTAACGACAATGTCGTTGTTCACGAAGGCGAGTCGAATTAAGAGTCATTTTGTTACGATTCATCTGTCATTGTAAGATGAAACTACTAAAGTCTAAACCCTGTTTTAAAAATAACTGTCGATGATCTAGGTACCTACATACTATTTTGGTAAAATACGTTTAGATTCAGATTCAGTACAGTACATTCAGCCACATCATTCAGCGCATATAATTATTTGTTTGATTTTAAAACTCGGTATAATGGTACGGAACTCTTCGTTGCGCGAGTCCGACTCGCACTTAGCCAGTTTTTTGTACATGGCGCATGTACATACAACATACTTAGTCGTCTAGTAGGGACACGGCTTTATAAGAACTAATAATATTTTGCTGTCGCCATATACCTACCTACGTATAAAAGCCACGCGGCTTTATTGTTTTGATTTAAAGCTTTTTTCTTTTTATTACAGAAGATAACGAAGAAGATAACTCTGGAGAAGCTTTCTTCACCTTCTAGCGATATTCAGTCCATATTACATCTCATTCCACAAGATGCACAGTTTTTATAACGGTCTCATTAGTGATGATGCAATAGAAGACCACATAGATGGACTAGACACGGTGGATTTCGAAATCCAATTTGATGATAACGTCGAATAAACGTCCTATATAAGTATTATTTTATATATTTTATTAATTAAAGCTTTAATTACGATATTATAAATACATAGTTTCATTTATATCATTAAATCCCTGGGATGTGGTTCCTTTTTGTATAAGAGAAAACCTATCAATTGATAAATGTTAAAAGGAACCACATGCACATTTTCTTAATTATCTAGAAAGTTTAAGAATATTCAGAGCAAATTTATATACACATACTTAAATAAGTAATTTATCAATTAATTTAAATAAAATAAATTTTAATTTTACTTCATCTGACAGAGCTGCAAATGTTTTTGTAAATCCTTTGATATCTCAGAAGTGCGTTTTTGCTGGGTGGTTCCTTTTTGCTTAAATACGGACAATTGTTCATCATAAAGTTATTATAACTGGTGCTTTACTCATAGATTAGCTTAAAAATAACCTGACGAAGCGTGGAATAACTGTGTTTGAATACAAAAAGGGTTTATACGTGAATTTGAAGGAATATACTGGAAACCGGGTTTAAATCTTGATTCCTGATTTAAATATTGAGATTTTTCGGTTTATGTACACGTAAGTCGTCATTCTGAGTGAAAAAAATTAAATGATTAAAACGCGTAATTTTTTAATCAGTTATATTTTTGATTTGGAATGCTATTATAGTCGCAAAAGAACTTACAATATTGTAATTATTATTAACTTTCTTTCTTTTAAAAATTGTCTTTATTCAAATCTCTTGATTCGAACTTTTTCGTTGAAATCAGTTATCCACGTTCTTTCGTCCAAACCTTTTCAGTAAATTACAGCAATATTTTAAATTAATTATTACGATATTAATTGATTTTCATAATTTGCTAGATAATAGTATTGAATTGTCACCATAAATTCTTGGAATATATTGTTTTAATTTATTTTAAATATTGTATTTCTGTATCGCTGTAGATTCATACAGACTATCTGTTGTTAATTGGACAAATTTGTATGAAAAAATACATATTTGCGTTAATCACAAGTTTGATTTAAAGTAATTCAGTTTATTTTTTGTTATAATTTGTTTAATTAATTTGTTATTGTGAACAAAAGCCGTTTTAATATCAAGACTATAGAATTTACTACAAAATAATTTTTCTTGGTTGCAATACAAAACATGCCTTCGTGGTTCCTATTGCAATTAATAGACTTGAAATTTCAATAATGTTAAAAAAATGTAGGCTTTATTACTTTCTCACTTTCTCTATGTAATTTGTGTTGAAGGTAAAGTGTGTAATATTTTTTTTTCTATTTAGCGAAATGTGAAAATATAATCAACAGTTAATATTATCTTAGTTCTGTTTTATAATAATAATTGCCTAAAGTATCTTTTATGATAAAGATTTTTAACCATATAAAATTGGTTTTGTATACAATTTGCCTTCAACACAAACATCGAATCACAAAGATGAAAACTAGTAAGATTAAATTGAAATTATCTTAGAAGATTGTTTAGTAAAATTTACGTCGTCATAGAAAATTTGGTGAACTTTCACTATAATAATTATATACAGTTAGATATAATGTTGAAAGCACAAACAAAATGATTGAGTAACGTTTGTGCTGATTTTAGTTCACTTTCGAATCATGCAAGATTTAATTTTTCAATATGTAAAATTTGTTCTTTGTTTCTACCGTCTATGAAGCATAGCTTAAGGTTTTTAAAATTCCTGATTCTTAATGTTAAGAAATGAGAATTGATATTTATTATTAAAAAGTTAAAAGATCTTTAAGTATTGATAATCTACTGTATAAAAATAAGTCGGGTTATCTTTCCCGACGCTATAACTCCAGAACGCACGAACCGATTTCCACGGTTTTGCATTCATTGGAAAGGTCTCGGACTCCGTGAGGTTTATAGCAAAGAAAAGGTGTCTCCGGTAGCGAACGGAGTTCGCCCGATTTGCTAGTACATATTCAAAAAGAATATACATAATGTAAAGTTTAAAGCTATGTATCTGGACGGTAGATGCATTTTATAATTAATATTCGATATCGGTAATGTCAATTAAAATCATTTCTTATATTTTACTTATACAAATATCCCATTCCAAAGAATTAATGAAAAATATCTTATATAGTGTTTATTTTTTATGAATCATCGTTTTCGCTTTTACATTCTTTGAAGTGTGTTTTATGTGATATCTATACTATTTTAATTGTAAATATTTCAATACAGTTACTATTATTTGAATAAATAATAGTTTATTCTTTTATGATGTTGTTTTATTGTTGACTCTCTTACCTTGCAACAATTTCATCAAATTTATCACTTAAATGAAGGCACTTACCTCCAACCCAAGATGAAAACTTGTTTAAAAGAAATAAACAATTTTTATTTATTATTATTATTTCATAAATTATCAATTTTTATTCAAGACTTACCAAGTTACCAATTGTATGAAATCGAACCTATTCTATGTCCTAAGCTTTCCCGTAAATTCCACGACAACCGGAACGATGCGGGATTTGCTTTGAATTCACAGAGCGATAGCCGATAGCGATGATAATTCTTCATAGTATGACTATGCCGTATATACCGTACCAAGCGCGACCGTACGAACATTGAGATATTCATATTTGTTGTTATATAACTATTCACTACATAGTATAAAACAAAGTCGCTTTCTCTGACCCTATGTATGCTTAAATATTTAAAACTACGTCACGGATTAAATTGCGTTTTTTTATAGATCGAAGTGATTCAAGAGGAAGTTATAATCTTTTAAATCATCATATAATTAATTGGGTTTTAGACAAAGCGGGCGAAACCGCAGGCGGAAAGCTACTAGTATAACAAACAGAGTGTATTCATTTATTATTGGAAAGGAAGAGAAAAAAATCTGAGGTCGAGATGAAATAAAAGACACTGTTTTTATAAATATTTATTCACATACATTTTCATACATGATATTTTCATCTGTGTTCTATAATATATGTTAGGTACACTCACAGAACAGTAAAAACAAATAGTTTGGAAAATCCAAAAGTGCACGCCTCATAATTTTTTTAAATAATTATTTATTAATTATTATTTTTGTTTATTTAATAACAATTAAACCACA
>CAJQZN010039367.1:0-17136 GCA_907164685.1 Colias eurytheme | reverse complement strand
AGGACATCCACGAGCAGATACAGAACGCCGCCTTCATGTACCCCCCCTCGCCCTGGAGCGAGATCTCCGCTGAGGGTATGTGTACATACATACATACATACAAACACTAATTGAAACACACAAAGTTTAAGCTGCCATACAATACTGTATTTGCGACCATTAGCTATATTATTCACGAATAAATGAAAATCAACGGCCCCAAGTGTGATCCCACATTTTAATCGATTATTTTTAGAAATTTCTTCGCGAATTTTAACAACCTTGTAGGATTTAAGGATACGTCGCTCATTATCGATGTTGTAACCTTTTGATACCTATTTCAAAGATCGTTTTTAGTAAAATTTAATGATGTAATTAAATATTAATCAAACGCTTCCTTGAAATCTGTTTTTAAGATTTTGAATTTTCTTTTAGAGAAGTAGAAAAATTTGTTAGTTTTTAAGTGTAAGTAAGGCTAATTAGTTGTTGTCGTCTTTAGCGATCGACCTGATCAACAACCTGCTGCAAGTGAAGCAACGCAAGCGTCTCTCGGTTGACAAGTGTGCGGCACACGCTTGGCTGCAGAGCAAGGAGGCCTTCAGTGATTTGCGAGCCCTCGAGCGGAGGGTTGGTCAGCGATACCTCACGCACCCCAGTGATGATGCGCGCTACGCTGAGCGCTGACCGTGAGTACACACGTGTCAGAAGTGAAACTTCTTTAGTTGAGAGTCGAATTTCAAAATCGCGTCATGGCAATACTGTCACGTCATGGATGGCGATGATTTTGGTATCTTTGAATCTTGCCAAAGAACGTTCATTTCTGAACACTGTTTTTTTATTATGTACACACACCTAGCCGTGAGAATCTGTAAATGGCTTATTGTGATTTATATATTATGTGACTATTTTTAAGAATACAGCTGTAGATTCTCCTAAAATATAAATAAATAAATTATTATGTAACTAAGTAAAAAGTGTAATGTTTCTTCTTCCCAGGGAGTTGCTAAGTGCGGAGGGGCGGGTGGGCTGCGTGCGGGCCACGTGGCGCCGGCTGCGCGTGCGTGTGCGCGTGCGCTGATACACACACACACACCCCTCCCCCCACCCCTTACCCCTGCGACACACCGTGCGTGCGACCCTTCTGCGACACTGACTTGTTACTGCACACACTACTGCAACAGTAACCGACTTGTTGCAACAGACCCTGCTGCACTAGCTGACTTGTTGCAACACGTTCCGATCTGTTGCAACACACAAGGACTTAATGCAAACCGTATTAGTGTACCATCACCACTTAACTTAGCGAGAAAGGGCCATGTACAAATTTCGAATAAACATGAAACGAAGTAGTGATCGATACGAAGAGACTTTGTCTTAGGCTGTATCACGGCGATATTAATTTTGCGGTTTTTATCAACGCGTATTACATTACGGTTTTTATCAAAATTGTATCAAGTACGAATTTTACACTGCGAATAAACTTTCGAGCGATTAAATTAAATTCATCGCTTGGGAGACACAACATACAATGTATTAATACTTCTCTTACAAAATCTTATTACAAACAATGTTTCATAGACAAAAACGATTTTAATCCTCTGTGCTAAAGTTAAACTGTTACTAAAGTCTAAGTTTAACTCCGATTCACTAATCGGAGTACTAAAGTTAAACTTAAACTTACTTATTTTTTTATACATGCAACACTTTGCATGTATAAAAAAAATTACTGAAAATTGTATCTGTGTGTTGGACAAAATTCTGTGTCCGTGTGTGACATTGGTCAGTGCTGGCAAAAGTTGTATGTCCATATATTGGACAAAGTTGTGTGTATTGGACAAAGTTGTGTGTATTGGACAAAATTATTTGTCTTTTTGACAATGTTTAATGTGGTAATAGGTTATAAAGAGCAGCTAAAGAATAGGTAAGAGAGTGACAGAACAAAAGGCAGTAGAGTTTTTAAAGTAGTAGTCGCATAGACAGCTATATAATAACAAGGCACCTAATTAAACTATGGGCAGGCATATTCATATACATAATATTATTTTATTATTTTAGGACGTACTCAGGGAAATGAAAACATATTCTAAATAGCTTAAATATGTATCACTACATAGTATAAAACAAAGTCGCTTTCTCTGTCCCTATGTCCCTATTTTGGGATAACGGATTTTGATGCGGTTTTTTTTAATAGATAGAGTGATTCAAGAGGAAGGTTTTAGTATATAATTTATTAGCTTTTAGACAAAGCGGGCGAAGCCGCGGGCGGTAAGCTAATTAATAATAATATAATTTTTTGTTCATAAAATATCTTTGAGTGTAGCCCAAGATTTGTAATGTTATTCTAACGTGAATAGTTTTAAGTAATATTAGTACAAAATATAAATTAATTATTGTTGTATTATGGCCTATGTCTATAGACTTTGAAGTATAATGTCGGAAATTAATTGAAATAACGTTGAATTTAAAGTAAGCATAATAAAAATGGCACATATAATAAATATTATAGGATTTATAGTACTTTGGTTCGATTTCAGAAAGTTATTATTTCTTAGTGTCATTACCTATTTGGAAATAAATAAAAAATATTGGACAAAAAATTATGAATATTACGAGATATTGAGTTTAATGTTAGATGTAGAAAATTATGCTTCCAATTAGAAGACGCAAATTTTGATCTTCCTATACTTTATGTTACTTCGACATTTTGAGTAAAAAATAATAGTTATGATGCCAATATATTAGTACTATTTTGAGGGTAATTTTAATTGTTATTTCAATAAAACATATAACATGTGTATAAAAGAGGACCATTACCAGTAAAGTTTCAAATGTTCTAGCTTCATTTAGTATTAAAATATAAATTACTATGGATTTTTTTTTATAGACTACTTTTAACTACGTAACAAAGTATAATTATAGCCTGTTTCTTCTTAATGTTCCGAAATAAATCCTATCTATAACATTATTTGATTATCAATAGACTATATTTAAAAAAATCTTCTCTTCTAAATAATTTACGAATAAAATATCAAATATGCAGGTCTGCATGTTGACGGCCTAATTAGAATATAGTAGACTAAGTGTAGTGTATCTTTTGTGAGATTTATAAATGTTTATAATTAGTAATATATGTAAAATATTACGTGAAAAACAAGAAAATGTTACAATCCAACTTATTGTGTATGTGGACAAATTCTAAGGTAATTTATAAAAAAGGTTCATGACACATTAATATTTAATTTTCATAAAATACTTCGAAATAGATATTTATTATGACTGCTTAAAAATTACCTAAAAATTTGGTTACACAAAAATATAACTTGAATAAGAATTGTTTTTCCTAAAACATGCCAATTGTCAGCCTTATAAAATTATAATTGCCAATATTTTCCATTTTTCGTGCCAACTAAAACTGTATTTAATTAAATAATGATGCATTTTTTTACAAACTTCAGCATTTATTGAACGGTTGTAATATTTTTATATACTTTTTTTTAAACAATAATAAATATGACTAAAAAGAACGGTTTACTTCTAAATCGACGAAATATATTATGTATGTACACGCATAATTACTTACATGCATCAAATAGGATAATTATTATAAATTTCATGTTTTTGCCAGGACAAGGATTGTATAAAATAAAAAAAGAGCGTGTATGCCGCGCACACGTGGCAGAAGTGAAACTTCTTTGGCAAGATTCAAAGATACCAAAATCGTCGCCTTACTCCATGACGTGACGGCATTCCCATGACGCGATCTTGAAATTTTACTCTCAACGCGCCTAAAGAAGTTTCACTTCAAAAATATCGAAGAATTTTTAGAGCCAAACCAAGGCGCGCGGCTAGTATAATTAATATTAAATAGGTTCATATAGAAAACATGACACAACATCACAAAAAAACTGTGATTTTGTTTACTTCAGCCAAGCTTCCATACTCTGTGATCTCTCACTTTTACCGCAATGCTTTTAACTGAAACTTTAGTAATAAGTTATTAAGTTGTTAAACATTTATTTTTTCCATTGAGGTATTATTACGACGTATAGAGAGGACACCACGAACAAAATCTGTGCGACAAGCGCGGCGGCGCGGGGCGGCTAGTGAGTCATACACTTTGTAGTTATGCTGCCTCATAATATGTACTTATAAATTAAAACCAATCAATGTAACAAGAAAAATTGGTTTGAGACGATTGGCTCTAACTCGTGTTACAAATAGTGTAGTAGCGATGTCCTCTCTACATAGTACATAGTAACTCAATGATTTTTTCGTTAATATTTGTTTGATATTCAATATCGCGGTTGTAAAGTCCATTCCTGTAACGGTTAAGGCTTTATTTCATTTGTAACTTAGCGAGCTTTAATTTAAATTTTTTTAGTATTATTTTTTTACGATTTTTACAAATATTTTTTATAACAACCGATTTTTTTATTATTTTTTGTTAAGATTAAATTTTATTTTTAACCTGCAGCTGCCGATGTGGTTATTTTGTATTGTTTTAAGGGTTCTATATTATACGTACGGGATTTTTAATAATTTTATAAATATACATATTATATGTAACACATTTAGTTTAAAATGCAAAAAATGAATGTAATATAATATGTCATAGTGATGTCCAAGTGATTTATTTTTATAAGCACATTTTGCACAAATAATATGTTTGTTATATTATATTGTAATAATTGTATTTCATATAATAATAAGTAAAACTAAATGTATACGTTCAGTTTTTCAAACGACAAACACGATGTTTTTTAAGTATCTTTAATGTTTTAAAAGGCACTGTAAGTGTAACGCAGGTCTGTTAACAAATTTCTTAGGATTATTTTGTAAATGAAATTATTATATACAACATGTTAATATTACTAATTTAAATAATAAAAGCCGTTTAAATTGTATTTTTGTCTTTTTATTTTTCCAAAACCTCTTTACCCACATTAGGTACTCTAAAAACAACACCTACCTAAAAATTCTGTTAACTTATGAAAAACAATCCACTTGTATAATAAATTAGATACTAAGTAGATATTTGTATTATTTTGCTCAGCTATCACATTTTCTAAGTATATAATCCCAAATTAATGGGACAGAAAACTGGGTCATTAATAACCCCCATTCTAAGACAATCACATGAGATTTTACAAACAGTTAACATTTTCACGAGTTAGTGAACTTCACGCGTCGGCTCCTGTCCTCTTGTGTCATTAGTGTGAGCACCCAACACAATTAGGGCTGTGCATTTCAAAATCTTGTTTATTTAGTATGTACATACATCAATGTATCTGTTTTGTAGTAGTTAGTACTATTCATTAACGATATAAATTATTTTACAACCTTATAGCCATTAGCCAGGTTAACAAGTATCTATCCCCATACAGAATGAAAAAAAATTGTTGAAACACAGGTTTTAATCATCTATATACTTAGGAAAAAACGAGTAGCATTATAGAACAAGCAATAGTCCTAACTTTTAAGTTTGCATATAAGTATTTCAATCTTTTTTTTTGTGATACAAATATAGGTAACTAATTAAGTTTCTTTGTTTTGCTGTGATACCATTACCAATATTAAATCGAAATCAGTAACCAGTTACGTATCAGAAATAGGTAAAACAAAAACAATATTTCTTAAGAAAATACGACATTTATTAGGTACACCTACATAAAAATAACACAAAAATATTAAACTCGTCGTTATAGCCCTAGTGTAACACGTCAAGATGCAATCCATCACGGCACAGTTCACAACGCGACACTCCTTTCGTACATAATCATGTATTTTATCATCTTTCTTTTCCTTACTGCAACTTCTTGTGAGTGGGTGGAAATATCGCAAACTTATCATAGAAATGAGCCTTCGCGATCAAAACACAAACCTAATACAAATCGTGTAAATGAAGCAGGCATAAAATACAAGAATGAAACAATAATTCCAAAGTGGGGAAAGGGAACTATAGATAGAGTAGAAAATGTTGGTAATGTAAGAAGAGTTCCATACGCTAGTGTGAAAACAACATCCATAAGACCTTACATGGATGTTATAGAAACTCAGGCACCAGAACCATACAATTATCGATTTCCTTCTAGAGTTTCTGAAACTACGCTGAAGCCAAATGTGTTTGAGGAAGAAGCACATTCTCAAACGACAAGAATAAGAGACAGAACTAAATTTAAAAATTCAACGATTTTTGGCAGTCAGATTTATAAAGAAACTCTGAATAAAATCAATGAAAACTATCGAAATGAACTTACTACTGATACGCCAAATTATCTCATTGATATTCCAACTACTGTAAAAGTTGCACAAAAGATATCGGAGCCAACAACATCTAGAATAAAGCAAGGTATTCGTAGAATATACGTGGATCAAATAAAGAAAAATCCTCCTAGTAACAACGTAGATATGGAAATAGCGACTTCATATTCGACGCCAATCATTCTTCCAAAACGAGAAAATATTATAAAATCTAACTTTGATTCAAATATGAACACTGGACAAGAATCAATTAATAAGTTGCAAAATAAAACTGATGAGATAAAGAAAACTACAAATTCGGAAGACAATATTGATACAAAACCAACTAATGAACAACCCGTGAGCCAGGAAAATAAAATGGAAGGACTGTGGAGAACGATCAAGGTGGTTGCTGAAACAATATCGAAACATAGTCGCAGAACCATAAAAGGAAAACTAAAATACCTTGAAGATTTGAAGGATTCAATTTTAAATAGTATAGGTTTGTATACTTATCAATGTAAGTAGGTGCTACAATATATTTAGATCACGAGGTTCCTAACGTTTTAACTAATGCTCACACGTAATACTTTGTAATTTCCTAATATGAAATTAATATGTCGAACTCATGGAACCATTGAAACAGTTCCTTTCATTTTCTACTTTTAAAATGTATGAGCGAATAACAATTAAGCTATAACAAGTGATCCATATTGTTATATCAAATTATGTATTATACCCAATTGGTATTTTGATACGAATGCTGTAGGTTCCCCGACCTGCGAATAATCGCACATTAAAGTGCTCTTAAGCTCTTAATATTCTTCATTATAAGGCACCATAGAGATAAATAAAACAACCAATTCTATATAACATTTTATTCAGAATATCACATAGACCGCGTGTGGCCGGACGACGAGGTTGACCGGCGGCGCAGCGCGCGGTCCGCGCACGAGCACGGACACGTCGAGATCCCGTCGTCTGAAAGCGCGCTCATGACCATATCCTTTCTCACATTCGCTGTATTTCTTATTAAATTGGTTTTGGTAAGTAATAGTGCTATAAATACTTTTAACTTGTAATGTAGAATCCTGTAATTAACTAGTAAAAAATATTATATGTACATACTAGTTTTCCGCTTTAGTACTAAAAACTGAACGAATTATATAGCTATTGAAAGCAACCTCAAGAGCCCCGCTATCTATTGGTGAAAACAGAATGAAAAAATGAGCAGTAATTTATGAGTTCATCATAAACTAGCTTTCCGCCCGCGGCTTCGCCCGCTTTGTTTAAAACATAATAAATTATATATACTACTAGCAATGCCCTGCGGTTTCACCCGCATAGCGATAGCGATATCGTGACAGTGAAAAGTCTACTATAGGTCGGACTATAGGTTTAATTTTTAATCACATGAAAAATCACCTTTACCCCGTCCCGCACTACGGCCTGCTCATTGTATTGAACAGTATACCTACTATTTTCTGTAGATTGACACTTTTAAAAATTCATTAGGTATATCTTTTGAATGGAATATCCAATTTTTTTCATTTAAAAAGTATTTTGCTGGTATTGAAACAGTCTATAATAAAACATCATGTATTGGGATAAGGATTAATAAATGTGTATGGATAACATGGTTTGATTACTGTCGGCACTTCTATTTACTTTGAAAACGTAAAAAAGTTGTTGTAGTAACATAACTACTGAAGATGGACATATGGTATCGCGGACTTTCTTGTAGATATTGATCCATTCTATAATACCGTAGAACATTTTTTTGTTCTATCTTCAATAGACAACAAAAAACCTAAGCAAATAACAATAATGATTTAATGAATTCTTAACGTTTTTTTTTTAATTTTCAGCAACTCATTCACACATACAAGCAAAAGACGATGATGGTAACTCCGGCGATGGTCTCGGCCGTGGGGCGCGCAGCTGCCGCATTCAGACGAAACAGGAATCATAATCATAATTAAATAAGTGAAATAAAATAAAATATTCTGATTGAAGGCATTTCTGTTTTATTTTATCCCTAAAATATATATCTTTGTATGAACTGGTTAAATCAGAATTTTAATAGAGTCTAGGCTATTAGTGAAACGACTTCTTTTATTAACAAGTTGGCTGCGATATTCACTTGTTGTATAAATAACAAGCTGTGCTCCGCGTATTCACCCGCGTGGCGCCGCTTCTGTAGAGATGCGTGATGATAATATAGGTATAACCTTCTTCGATAAATGGGCTAACAAACACTGAAAGAATTTTTCAAATCGGACCAATAGTTATTGAGATTAGCGCGTTCAAACTAACAAACTCTTCAGATTTATAATATTAGTACCTATAGGAGTGTTCGGGGTAATTTTTTTTGGATATTTCCCTTTTTATTTTAAAAAAGTTATTGTAGTCATTTTACTCATTAGTCATTAGGTAAAGGCTGTCGATATCAGTATAAAATTTTTTGATATCTGCAATACCTAGTTACGGAATAATCGCCTGTGCACACTTAACGATTACATCCTGTAGGTATGGCATGAATTTTAAATACAAAGTTAAAAGTGTAATTTTTTTTTTAAGTGAAACTTTTATTACATCGTCTCAAACTTTTTGGTCTGTGTAGCGCATGTCGCGTGTATCGCGGCAGCCGAGTAGGTATACCTACTCGACAGCCGACCGTCACGCGACATGCGCTACACAAAGCAGTGTTCGGAACCGTTCGAACCTCGTTCGAACAGTTTCACTTTTAAGTATCGTGGTTTCATAAAACCACACAACATTTTTTATTCCTGAAGAAAGGATTTTGGCCTATGATAAGTAGGGTAATGACTAATGAGACATCGAGGTTGCTTGGATAACTCATAAACTTAAGAACTACAAAGATATTCAACTAAGTAAATCTATATCATAGGAATTTTGAATCTTCATTGTTATTATAACATATTAAAATATCTATTGAATTGGCTTTCTTAAAACGTGTTGTATTTTTCCAAATTGTACCGAATAAATTATATGTTCAAAAGACTGGTATCTAAAGTCAAGTTCGTAATAAACAAAACAAAGATGTCAAATTTGAGAGATTTGACAAATGACAAATGACATCACATTTGACATTTATGTCTGCTGTCTCAAATCTCAATGCTCATTGCATTGTTTTGGAATTTGGATCAATAATCAATATTCGTATATTTGTATTATAACAAAAATTTTATATGCAATCAATTATACTAGAATATTAGATCTATATAAATATGGATAACGAAGTAAACAATGAGATTATTATTATAGATGCTCCAGGTCCCAGTAATGTACTGATCGAGAGATTAGATGAAAATTGTCAGCAAGCTGTTTCTAGCGGTATGAATAAATAATAAAATATCTGCGACATGTTTTTAGGAATTTAAATATTCATGACTTAATTTTATTACCTTACTATCTAATACTGTTAAGTTTATGACAACAGTTTGTTACAATTGAAGATAGCTTCAATTTTAAAAGATTTTTATACTTATTTTCATATGTTTTATTAATATGTTGATTCCAGTACCGGAAGATTTTAGTTTTATGTGCCGAATATGCGCTCTGAAGACACGTAACATCATGAACCTGTTTCGAAATGAAGGAGCTGACCAAAAACTTGTGGAAAAAATTAACAAATACTTACCCATAAAAGTATGTGTACTTAGTATTTTATGGTATATAGAATATTTTTCAAGTTTTGAATTTGAATCATATATTATAAAATATAAGCAAACAAAGTAGAAAAATACTTTTCACACATTGCAATATTTACCTCATATCACTGAATTAAAAGTTAACCATATGGTATGCTTAATCCAGTTTTCAGTTCTATCTAAATTGTTAAATATATTTTATTAATATTATAAGTAGAAATTATTGTCATACTATTTACAATTAAAAAAATGTATTGTTCATCAATCTGTTACATAAAGTATTTATAAATAATGAAAAAAACAATCCAGGTGTCACAAGGAGATGGGTTGCCAGAAGTGATATGCTACCAGTGTTCCAATGCATTGCTGGCGTGGCAGGAGCTAGTGGAGTGCTGCACGCAGGCCGACGCCTCCTTTAGGAAACGATTAGCACTCGCTGCACAGGGAAATGCGGTGAGATATGATATTTTTTTAATGTTTGCCATTCTTAGCTTTATTTATTAAATACATTCAAATTTTTATTCATTTATTCTTTTTATTAAACTCAAACATTTATTTATTCAATAAGACTTCTTCTAAAAGCACTTTTGAATCGTCATTACATATTATTTTTAACATTTACCACCGAGGAAAGCAGTATCTACAGAGAAATACAATCAATTTACATTACCTTTATTTATCTCTTCATAACATGGGCTGGATGCTGAAAAAATGATTTATTTCACGCTAGAATTCAGAATTATTTGATATTTTTAAAAAGATAAGTTAAATTATTACAGATCTCATCAACAAGCAAAGGTGCCGCTAATCATTTGGATGAAGATAGCCTGAAGTGAGTATAAGTTTCAATGTTTCAAAAGTATTCAATGTTTCCTTCTGTTATATTTTATTTTCATGCATTGTATAAAGTATATCTGAGAGTTGGTTTTATGCAGAATTAATGATACCTCAATTTCCACTTTAACAATACCAAATTATTTCATTGAGAATTAATATTCTTATTAACAGGTATCTTTCAACTGGATGGACTAACTTGCCATTGCTAATTAGTATGTAATAACACATAGAACTTCACTCAAAAGTTGTTTGTATAAAACATGCTCTCAGATAGTATTTCACCCAGATTCTAACGCTAATCTTATTTCTTCTTCTCTTCTTTTATTTTACCATTTTCTATCTGTATTTAAAATTTAGTATTGTGGTGTCTCTTTATTTTCCACATATTATGCTGACGAATTCCTGTACAGCTTTACAATTAAGTTGCTATATTCAGATCAAATATTGTTCTCAAATGTTAGGGATACATGTTTTTTTGTGAACTAAGCAGTACACGCGTTTTCAGATATAAAAGATCCGTCCTGTTTCTAACAATGGTAGATAATGTACTGACGGATTATTTCAATAATAACGACATAGACATAGATAACGATTGGGAATATGTGTGCCAAAAGTGTGCCGACAAACCTGTTTCCAAGAATATACAATGTTTAAGTGAACACTTGAAAACAAAACACGCTTCTGAACTTCACAATCGGGAAACTATAGCTGCATTTATTGAAAATCATACGACATTCGAAGAAGCACTCGAAAGCGACGATGAATTCGACGAGATTAGCGCAGACAAGCCTAAAGAAAACAAGAAGATTTACTCTCGCGATGTTGTCTGTTTCTACTGTGACTGCGCCTTCACGTCTACCAGGAGACTGATTCACCATCTCAACCAGCATCTCGAGATCCCGCCGGACGGGGGGTTGCTGTGTTGCGGGAACATCTATGACGACCTTCACTTTTTCGAGTTCCATGTAAGTGATAAACATACTGTCAAAAAGGTGAATGCTCACTTGTGCAAAGCTTGCGGCTATTCCGCGACGAATAAGGGGAATTTGAAGGAGCACATCGATAATGAACACAGGAAATGTGAGCTAGAAAAGAAGGAGAAAAAGAAAACGAAGTTTGGACCGAAAAATCAAAAGAACTTCCCGGCCGTGTGCCCAGAATGTAACAAAACATTCTCTAATAAATACAACATGCACAGCCATATGAAATTGCACCAAGATCAGAAGTTTGAGTGCGCGAAATGCCTCAAGTCGTATCGTTCTAAAGGTGCTTTAGTGCAGCATATGGAAGTCGTTCACGAAGGGAAACTGAAACACGTGTGCTCGACCTGCGGGGAAGGGTTCCCCACCCGCGTGGACCGCGACGTGCACGCGCGCCTGCACACCGGCGACACGCCCTACGAGTGCGAATATTGCGGGAAGGCGTACCGGGCTAAGAACACGCTAAGAGCCCATATTCAAATACATCTAGATATAAGAAAATTCGAATGCAAAATCTGCTCGAGAAAGTTCAGAAAGATCGCGCACTTGAAATACCACGTATCCACGCACAGGACCAAAACTTGAATAACCCGGACTTTTTTTGTTGCAGATGGATAGACAATACAGAGTATCACATAAATGGAGACGATAACCTAAAATATGAAACCGAATTTAGTAACGAAATAATGAACGGCTCGGATACATCTGCAGACAACGATTCTGACAAGGAACCTCTTTCCAACATTGCCACTAGAAAGATGAGTGCGGCGTATGACAGATTTTACAACGCTCTAGTCAATTTTCGAAATCATTTCGTAGAAGAGCACAAAAAAGAATGTAACTATCCAGATTTCACTGAGTCGAGCTCAGAAGAAGAGACGGCGGACGGTTTTGACGTGGATTCGTATGACGATCTCACGCTGTGCAACATGCGAAGGGACAGAATGGACGATGAGACGAGATTGGAACTAAATGAAGTGCAAACGAGAGTGAACGGAAAAGTGTTTTACACGTGTAAAATATGTGGGAAAAATCTGAGCTCATCTCACACGTATCTGTTTCACAAGAAAATTCACACCGGGGAGCGGCCCTGCGTGTGTCACGTGTGCGGTAAGACCTTCCGAGCGCCGAACGGTCTACAGAGGCACTTGAAAGAAACACACGAGAAGGTGAAAAGTTACGTGTGTGCGATTTGCGCGAAAACGTTTGTGAACTCGCAGAACTTACGGCAGCATATGAGGATACACACCGGCGAGCGGCCTTACGTTTGTTCGCAATGTGGGAAACGGTTCACGCAGAGCGGTTCGCTGCACGTCCATTTGAAGACTCATACAGATCTGTTTCCATTCAATTGCACTGAATGCGGAGCCCATTTCAGGTTGCGGGCCGGGCTCACGAAGCACAAGCTGAAGCACACGGGCGAGCGGCCGCACGTGTGTGCCAACTGCGGGAAAGGTTTCCGCCAGAAACACGAGTTAAATAGTCACGTGCTGACGCACAGCAACGCTAAGCCCTTCTCGTGCACAGTTTGCGGCGCCACGTTCCGCCAGCGGCGTGCTCTGAGACATCACATAAAACGCTTGCACGAAACTAGGGACGCATCGTGTCACGTATACGCACAAGTACCTTACTGAATGTAGTTTAATGACATTAATGTTAATTGGTGTATTGTAATATTTTACAAAGACTGTTAGCCAAATATATTTATTATTGTGTGTGTTTATAGTAGAACTTTAATTTTTTTTTTTATTTCCTTACTCACAATATTTTATTTTTTAACCATCATTTTTTAAAATTACCCAAAACTGCTGTAGTAAATTAATGATTTCTATATATAATCCAGTATTTCCTACCATAACCCTATTTCCTTGTTCTCAGTGTTGTTATTTTTCAGTTTTGCAATAAAGGAGATTAAAAAGGAAGTCTGTCCAGTAAATAGTTCGACGGAAAACAAGAATAGCACCACTAGATTATACTCGTTAACAAAAAGTGGAAAGAAATATACGATTTGCGAAATTTGCAATAAGGAAGTAATGATTTCCTCCTGGAAAAGGCACGAGAGATCGCACCTTGAAGAAAAGAGTTACAGCTGCGATACATGCGGGCTGGGCTTTAAAGACAGCGGTAACTTGGCGCGCCACAAACAAGCCATACACAATAACCACAGACCGCACACCTGCACCATTTGCTCCAAGAAGTTCTCCAGAAATGGCCACCTTCAAGAACACTTAAAAACCCATTCCGATAGCAGAAACTACGTTTGTGATCTGTGTGGCAAAGCATCCAAATCCAGCAATGCTTTGAGGATGCATAGAAAAATCCATGTGGACGTGCATGCATTCCAATGTTTATTTTGCTGGGCCAAATTCAAACGAAAATCTGAACTCTACGCTCACGTTACCGTGCACACGGGGGAAAAGTCCCACGCTTGCAAGTGTGGCAAGACGTTTAGACTTCGAAGCCAACTCAATAACCACGCCCGTACACACAAAACCGAGGAAATTTAACGTGAAAACTAGCTAAGTGGTAAATAATGTACGGTTTTGTTGCAGGTTTAAGAAAATGCTCGCTGAACCGCCGCCATTCACGGAAACGGATATGAATGTGAAATCGCAAGATAAAAGATGTAATTATTGTAATGCGGACAATTTCGCCTATTTCGAAATATATTACACAAAATGTCCAAAAGACAACTTGCTCAAAATATGTCTTTCGTGTGGACGCGGGTATCCCATAAAAGAAGATATTGAGATAACGTTTCAACAATCCGGTTGGAGGTTGCTTCCTAATACCGTCATTCCCTCGAATGTGAATCTGATGTCTCATTTAAGAATAAGCAACATTGAAATCCAAAATCATGAAGAACTAAATACTTGTGAACCGAATAACACATTTAATTTTGAACCCGCAAGTGTAGAAAATATTCTGTCAGAGTCACACGATGAAATAAACGTAGAAATCAGCAATCATGAGGAAAATAATTGTAGTTCAATAAATACTTCGACAATGATTGATGTACCGGTTAATAGCGAGATCATTGAGTTATCTTCCAACGCGAGTAGAGATGCAAGTGAAGCCAATTGTGCAGAGAATGAGTTCTCGGACCACAGCGACGTGGAGTCATTCGCACAACTACCAGACTCGGTATTCGAAGCGATAGAAGACACGCAGGACAGTATAGACAACCAAGACGAGGGAAAATGTACTCAAAGTCAAGCACAAGAGAGTTCAAAACGGAAATCACGAACGTGTCCCATCTGCGGCAAAGTATACACGGCGTCATCTAGCTACTTCTATCACAAAAAGCACTTTCATGGGAGAGTTAAGAATTACAGTTGCGACGTGTGCGATAAAAAGTTTGGAACGAGAAGCGATTTGGTTCAACACGGTGCAGTACACACTGGAGAGCGTAAATTCGCTTGCAGTATGTGCGAAAAAAGGTTTCGATCAAAGGCGAGTAGATACATCCACGAACAGACACACAAAGGTGTTAAAGTACATAAGTGCACTAAATGCGAGCGTTCGTTCCGCTGGATCGCGCACTTGACGAGACACATGCAGCGGCACGACGCGGTGAAGGCGCATGCGTGCGCGGTGTGTGGCCGCGCCTTTACTATCCGATGCGATCTGCTGCGACATGCGCGTACGCACACAGTTGGCAGCTATCAATGCGAGAAGTGTGACGTGAAGTTTGCGCAGATGAGGTACTTGAAAGCGCACATGGTGAAAAAACACGGCGTTGTTTTGAAATCAGGGAACGATGAATAGTTAAAAATAATAATGTATGAAATTAATCCGCCTTTATGTTACTACAGTGTAGTGCGAATAGAAAAAGTCAATTTAGTACTGTAATGTATAGATAAATAAATATATTTTTTAATATTACTTTGTGGTTTTATTTTCGCCTTTACAATCCCAAATAAACCTACTGTTCACTAAAGAAAACAATGTCCTTGAAAATGTGACCTACATATAAATATTTATGAATATTAACAAGGTATAATACAATAATTTTTAATAAAGATAAAGTCAAATTAAATAATTTATTAATTGGACGCTATTTACATATTAACGTACACAATAATTTTGATCAATAAATTTAACAATTCAATGAGATTTATTTAATTTCACTATAATATTCTTAATCTAGAGCATTATCACAAATAATCATAATTTACTTACAGTTAATTATAAATTTTTAGTTTAAATAATATACTAAATAACTAAAAATTATATAAAATAAAGGTAAAAACTATGTTTCTTTTTATTATTTATTGAGGCTCACAGCCACAGCTAACAACACAGGTTTAAAAAAAGGCCGGCCGAATTGATAACCTCGTCCATTTTTATGAAGTCGGTTAAAAAAACATCAAAAAAAGCATTTTATGTCCTACTTATTAATATTTTGTTGCCAACCTTAAAATAATAATTAGCCTGTATTTTTTTTATATTACATTATATTTTTTGATAATACTACAATACGTTTCTGTTAGCAATTTTGGCTGAAACGAATCAATACATTTTAAAAAGTAAGTAATGTTCAACTTTTATTATATTCATTAATAAATATCGAATTCAGTCATTTTACACTGAAAGCGTAATAAATGTGAATTTATTTTATTAAGTCGTACAATATTACTATTTCTATCAGGAACAGATAATCAAGACAAATACCGTATAATACTATCATTGAAAATAATAAATTAAATCTGAAGCTGTAGTGATATTTTGATATGGCAACATTTAAAAGCATATGATAGACATTAATCCATTTTTATCTTATATAAATAAGGAGTGTAGAGGTAAGAACGATTTTATGTGAAAATAAGAAAAAAACTGTAAACAAGTCTACTGTGTATTGTTTAGTAAATAGCTTTATTATTACAAAAGGTTTACTCTTTAATTGAGCCTCTTACAGCTCATTACCACTTCAACAGATAAGTACATGAACACAGTTCATTATACCTCTACACACCAACACACAAAATTGCTATTACAAAAAATTACAACCATTTTCAATATACATACTTAAAAATTTTCAACATGAGGGTACTTTATAATTTTCAATATGTGTGTACTTAACAATTTTCAATATAAAAAAAAAAAAAAAAAAATAAAAATCGTTTATTTGTTTCAAAACACAGTGTACAATCATTTTAGAATACACTAGTCCCCACACTAGGATCCCCTGTGTTGTGGGAAACTAGTCTCTTCCTATGTTACAGAAGTATTTTTAGTTTCTAAAAATTAAAAGCTATACATTGCAGTGTAAGAAATATAACAAAAAACGAAAAACGAAAATAAAATATTTAACAAACTCCAGTGTATGTGTGAGCGAGTGTGTGTGCATGTGAGTGTGTTTGTGTGTGTGCATGTTTATGTGTGTGTGTGTGTATGTGTGTTTTATTTTTCACTGACAAGCAATG
>CAJQZN010039364.1:0-49252 GCA_907164685.1 Colias eurytheme | reverse complement strand
AAACGCGGGCGAAGCCGCGGGCGGAAATCTAGTAGGCTATAATTTACATTTGGCCTGTGAAAGTAACTTAAGTATATTATCATACTAG
Source organism: Colias eurytheme (assembly GCA_907164685.1). Classification (NCBI taxonomy): domain Eukaryota; kingdom Metazoa; phylum Arthropoda; class Insecta; order Lepidoptera; family Pieridae; genus Colias; species Colias eurytheme. Next base: position 49,164 of record CAJQZN010039364.1, on the reverse strand, counting down.
CTTTCTGCCCGCGGCTTCGCCCGCTTTGTCTAAAACATAATAAATTATGTACTAAAACCTCCCTCTTGAATAACTCTATCTATTAAAAAAACCGCATCAAAATCCATTGCATTGTTTTAAAGATTTAAGTATACATAGGGACATAGGGACAGAGAAAGCGACTTTGTTTTATACTATGTAGTGATTATATTTGAGACAATAAATTATGTTATTTTAGTTAATACGAGTAGGTACGTATCATGATTGACAAAAAGTTTATATGAATATAGCTATGATAATATGTAACTCAAATTTCAATTTTCTGTTACTCTAAAAACTTTATTAAATTATCATTTTTTTTATTTAGATATACCTGCAATCGAATAATTAGCAACTGGATAGTAATGCAAAACTTAAATTCTATAAAACATTTCACATTTATAACACGAGCACCGCTAGACCAATTTCCACATTGAATAAATAAATAAATATTTCAGGACAATGTGAAAATTCACACACGGCACGATCTGATCCCATACTAAGCTTTCACTTGTGTTATGGAAACCAGATGGCTGATAAACATACACATATATAATTTTAAATAAATACTTATTTATATAGATATTATGTAACACCCAGACACAGACATCTATGTTCATCACACAAATATTTGCCCCGGGTGGGAAATTGGGAATCGAACCCACGACCTCTGGCTTGGAAGGCAGGGCCACTACCAACCAAGCCAACCGGTCAATCAATAATTATTTGCGTACCATTTACAATGTCTATATCTTAAAATATACATATGTATACCTTATATACTTTGTAGTGTTGTAACAAGATCCCATTCTAGGACGTTAGGAAATCTTGGAAGTTGGAAAAATATCCGAGGAATTAACCCCAGTGGATGTCAAACTGACTACAATACTATGCTCCCACACAGCCTTAGTCACTGCAAAAATCCTCAATAATTCCAATAATAGTTAACACTAAAACATTCAAGATTATGCAATCTCTAGCGATACAATCTATCTTTACCTTTTATGTTTCTAATCTTTTGTTCTTGGGATGATTGACATATCCTCTGATACATGTCAACAAAACTCAATCTTTGTACAGTAATCATTATCTTAGCTGCACCTTCATGCACTGTTATTAAATGTACTAATTTATACAAGCTACTATATGCTGTATCACGTTCGTGTAAGGAGCATAATCATTTGAGAGGATAAGTACTAGTAAGTTGTTGGATTATTGCATGCTGAAGTTTCAATGTCGAATTAAATGTGCCGTATCATTGACGCCACCCATTCATTTACTATCCATGTAATAAAAGATCAGTTTAAAATTGATATTGCTTAAATATTATAGTGATGACTCAGTACTACGGTCTCTTCATTGTCATTAATTAAATGAATATAACAGAAAGATTACCAAAAAGCTACTTCAGGTAATAAACAGAAACTTATTGTACACATTATGAAGGCAAACTCTACAGATAGGGATCTAATTAGACCACAAAGGAATCGCAAAGTATAAAAAGTCTTGAATCCTCATTTTAAAATCGGTTTGAAATAATTATGTTTAAGCACAGAGTTCTTAGCATTTGTTCGACCAACATAATAAGTTACCTACTTAACAAACACATTATCCATACTTATATTATAAATGCGAAAGTAACTCTGTCTGTCTGTCTGTTACTCAATCACGCCTTAACTACTGAACCAATTTGCATGAAATTTGGTATAGAGATATTTTGATACCCGAGAAAGGACATAGGATAGGTTTTATCCCGGAAATCCTACGGGAACGGGTTTTTCTTTGAAAACGCGGGCGAAGCCGCGGGCGGAAAGCTAGTAAGGAATAAGTACAATATACTACGCTATTAACTGTTTACTATTACTGACAAACTCAAATTCAATTAGGATTCTTTCTTTTACGGCTTAGTAAGAAAGTAATTTTATCTCTACATCTATTTTTACATTTTTCGTACGTAATCTACTTTTAAAAAGTTTGCATAAAATAACGGAGATACCTCATAGTTCAGCATAGTAGCTAAGAATGTATGCACTAAAACCCATTAAAGATACCCGATTCATTGTTCCAACAACAATAGGTTTTGAAAGTGACTTTCTCGTAAACGAATCTTATCTAATCACTGTCCCTAATAATGTAGGTATGCTATCGTGATAATTCCTAAAGTTGACTCAACAATTGCTATTAACGAGAATTGGGTATTTGTTTTATAATTTACTAGCTGTGCCCCATGGTTTTACCCGCCTTGCTCCACTCCTGTTGGTCTTAGCGTGATGATATAATATTATAGTCTATAGCCTTCCTCGATAAAAGGGCTATCTCCTTTTTATCGAGGAACGAGGAACACCGAAATAATTTTCAATTTTTTTTCAAATCGGACCAGTAGTTCCGTAGTAGTTAGTAGAGATTAGCGCGTCCAAACAAACAAACAAAATATTCTTCAGCCCATGGAGCGGCGTCCACGGGCATGTATCTTTGAGTGAAAATTAACTTTGATGTTCCTTCAAATAATCCATGTAAAATAATCTAATAAACCATGACAGTTCCAGTGAGAGTACAGGTATAATAGCACATTTACTTAACTTTCTTCGTGTTTTCAATTTCACAAGCCACTCAAGAAGAACGCATGTTCAGCCGACTGTTTCAATAATTACTACGCAGCGTATCAATATTTCACATTGTTTTAGATTATCCTTACACGGTACAGATAGTTTTTCTACGTATAGAAGTCGTGCGTAGGTACTTTAGCACGAAGGCATTCAGGCTTACCAACACTACAAAATTACACTATCCTCTTTTGATAGGCGAAGGCCTAAGCTGATAGATAGCTGATAGCATAACGTAAGATTCGGATGGCTTATAGGTTTATCTATTATTATAGTTAGCTTATTTGCTATTTCATGAATGTGGCAAGCTACATAATATTATAAGAACACGAACAACACGTCTAAAACAAATACATTTGCATACATTTCATTATACTGGATTTCGTGGATTACAAAGATAGGTTATTACGTTAGGTAAATACTAAATAGGTAAGAAATACTCTTTGACGTGAAAATAAAACTTTTTATAAAGGAGAAACTATAACCCCATAATACATAGAAATACAAGGGAAATACACTTAATAAAAACGCATATAAATAAAACTATATCAACCAACCGCTTCTTTAATAAATCGCTTTCATTCAAAAGATAACACTTATTTATTGTAAATCCTCTTTTGATTTCATAACTTGTGGTGGAATAAGTTATATAGGATTACGACCGCAATCGGATTAAATGTTATTAACCACATAATTATATAATATTTATTTCTCATTAAGTGCGTAATTGTGTGGCGGGTAATATTTGATAATATGATACAAGATAGAATTAATCTGTATTAGGTGTGAAATGTATTACACTGGTACACTGATAAACTTGCGTCAGAGTGCATATTTTACAAAAGGAAAAAAAAATGTTGTGTGGTTTTATGAAACCACGGTAAAAGTGAAACTTAGGCACAAAATTATCGTATTTGTACGATAATGACTCCGAACACTGCTTTATACCTACTCGGCAGCCGACCGTCACGCGACATGCGCTACACAGACCAAAAAGTTTGAGACGATGTAATAAAAGTTTCACTTTAAAAACTTGCAACGAATTAAGTGTATTTAAGAATTGTGTTATTTTCATAATGCAAGCTTTGCCTACGACGTAAGCGGAGATCGTATAGGTAGTGTCTAATATTTTTTTTATTAATTCCTAATAGATGTGATGTGAGGCTCAATTAAAGGACCTAATATTTGAACTTCTGCCTACAAGTCTCTTTATTATTTAGATATTTAATCATTATGTAGAACAGGAAAGTAAGTGATGAATAATTGAAAAATTGGATTTTCATTGCATCATTCATTGTTTACTGTAACATTCCTTACCGGTCGATTATTAATTATCAGCTATGATATGTGGTTAAAGCGGTTAACTAGGAATCGAACCCAGAGCATTTGGGTTGTTTAGTCATACTTTAAAGACTAACAAACTACAGTGAAGCACAAATAAAATATCATTTAATTTTACTCATTTTAACAAGAAGAAGAATTTATTTTAAAGTCACAATAAACTCTACCAGCCAAAATAACTAATATTTATTTGCTGACTGTCCAGTCACAAAGTAAAATCACTTCTCCTGCTGACGGTACCAATCCTTGACGCATATTCCTACTGAAAACAAGCATCCAATGTAAAAATTTCCGTGAAAGATGCGGACGTGATTGTGCCGCACGTGCCGGTTTGTAAACAACCAATCAAATTACACCATTTGAAGTTGGAACGTTTGGAATGACGTCATTTTTAGGTTATAATATGTAAGCTGTGAAAAACATGGTCAATATTGAAAGAAAGGGTCATTGACTTTCCTGTAACAGATGCGTGCAATATGCAACGTATGCATGTTTATAAATAACTAAATTATCACTTTTATTCTGTGGTTTATTCTCAACACAAATGATGATTATTTTCCTACTGTAATATGTATTACGTCTTTACTATTTAAAAACTAGAAACTAGAACTATTTAAAAAAAAGATAGCATTTGAAATATTGTCTTTCAAAATATTCTTCTTAATCTTTTCTTATAGTACCACTTTATCATTAAACATTATAGATAAGCATTCGTGTAAAAACAAAGGTACAAGTTTGTGACAGCAACGTATTGACTTCTGAAAATCCTACACAATCTTTAATATCGCAAATCCTAAAAAATAAATTATTGTTTAATACAATTTTGCGACGTAATCGATGAAAATGTTTAAAACTGTTTGCTAGAAATTAAAGAAATAATCCCAAGGTTATATAAATAGGTCCAGCCATGTTTGGGTTACCAATTACGATTTTGTTAATATGCTTAAATATCTAATGTATGTTGTATGTAAGTTTTCAAAAATATAATAATGTAAGGTCCATATTAGGACAAATACGTCAGATCAGTGTTTGATAAAGACACTCCCTACGTTAAACGAAGTAACTATTCTCTAATCTGTGGTTAAACCACGTGTGTCAAGTATTTCCCCACTGTTAACACGAGGAAAATTACGATTACAATAGAATCCATTTTAGGCAAGTTTTAGGACATAGATTATACATTTAAGGATATTATCAATGAAGTGTTTATTCATTTAACTCATATTACAGCAGCTGCACTGTTAACAAATAGAAAAGCTTAAAAGTATAAGTACAATTGGAATATATTTATTTCAAATTTCATCCAAAAAGCAAATAGTCTTTTTGCATAAAGGAAGGAACAAACATCCATCAATTTATGTTACAAAAATTTACGTTTTGACAAGTAACAACCTACAAAATATCTCTTTTTATCTATCTACTTGTATCTATAATCAAAGACTATCTAAAATAATCAATGATAATATACACAATATCAATAGAATATTATGTAAAAAATATCATGTGAATACACTTCATAGCTACGCTTCTTTATATCTCAGAAAGAACAATCGTTATCAGATCATAAAGAACCGTAGAATCAAAGAAGAAATGTATTAAATCTATCACTTGAAAAGCTTTTAACGCAAAATATTTTTATATGTTTATAGCCTTCAATGGTGTTTCAATAACTATAAACTGAGAAGTTTTGTCCGTCTGTGGACGATTTGATCACCTCTATGCACTTCTAATGCTATTTACTAGGATATGTACTGTCGCGTACATAAGCGCATTTGTATTGCACGCCTCATAACTCATAAGCGAAGCGTTGAGGTGGGTACTACTGTCACTTCGCGCAAAACATCTGATTTTTCAAACTTAAAATGTCTTTATGTATCATACATTGCACTTGTAAGATAATACATACACACACATATTAAGAAAAAACACTATTTTTAACGTTCATGATATTTTTGATGTCATTTTTGTTATTTAAACTAGTTAAAAAACAGTTTAAAAAAGTTCTGTCTTGGACGTCCGTGTGTCTGTATGTGCGGATCCTTTTTCTTGTTAACACGATAGCGACCGAAATACTTTACTAATCGAGTCTTTTTTTTTCTCTTACGCTTGAGTATGCTCAGGAATAGAACCCTTTCATTTTTCAGGGTCTGATTCGATGTGGTTTAATTGTTCTTAAATAAACAAAAATAATAATTAATAAATATTTATTAAAAAAAAATTATGAGGCGTGCACTTTTGGATTTTCCAAATTTTATTATATATTTCGTAAGATCTAGAGACGCTACAAAACCAATTATTTCTATATTTCATACACATTTGTTTATGTGGTTTTGTTGAAGAGAAGATGTAATTAAATACATTAACGTGTCTAAAATGTAGGCTTCCTGTGAAGATGGTTTGGCAATATTCCAAAGCGGGCAATTGTATCATATATTTGCTTGCCAAGACAGATGTCCTGGGTTGTTAACCTCTGGGACAGCGATGTCTTGTAAGTTATTCAATTTAAACTTATTAACAGAAATTTTTATTTAATTCAATGAATATTTATCAATTTTAAGGTTTTATATAAAATATAGTTTCAGTGGGGGAGTCTTTTTTAGCTTTTCTTATATATCGATGCAGAAGGTAAGTTCTTACAATACTTATTTAAATAAATTATAATAAGACCTTAAAAAGTAGAGTTTAAATTCATACATAGGTACTTCAAGAACTGTTAGTCCATTTTAGAACTAAGAAAAATCCTTAAATAATCCTACTACATATATTGCATATTAATATAACAGCAGCACAGGATCCTTTATTTTCACAAACAAAGACACCGCCTCAGCTAGTATTATATAAAGATCAACTTTGTTGTGTTTATTCGAGGTAATCTCGGCTTTAACTGATCCGATTTTAAAAATTCTTTGAGTAATAGGAAGCCATATATTCTACTTGCAATTTTTATAATATAAAATATTTTAAAGTATAGGAACATTATTATAAAAGGTCAGGCATTGAAATAAGATTGCAGAAAAAAAAGAAGTTTAGGAAGCAGTATCTAAGACAAAGAACATTCAAAATAATTACCTAAGGCTTGTACAAGTTAAGTCGATTGTGTCAAATGAGATAAAATACAAGAGCTTGATGTTATAATTTATCAAAATATCAATAATGAAAAGATAGAAACCAACGTTACTTACAAGTTACAATGACTATCTTTTACCACGTTATTGTCAAAACTCATTTGTAATTTATTTATAACCATATTGTTATTGTGTTTGCAGCTGACAGGGTTCGGATTGAATTTGGCACATCATATATTTGAGAGGCTTGATTAGCATAATATATGTAGGTGGAGCATTTTAGAACGTTAAGATTCTTGTTATGCATCTTCTGTAATGTTTCATTAATCATTGCAATACAATTTTAAATCCATTAGACAATAATATATTAGACAGGATATTTTTTTGTAATTTGTGAGGAACATTGCATTCTAATTTATATTTATTAATTAATTTTATTCTATTAGCAATTCTTACTTCCTATTTTCCTACATACTCAATAAATTTTTGAGCAAACACCATATTTCCTTCAATTTCTGCACATTTGCTACTAAATAAACAAAAACAAATTACCAATTAATCACTTCATTCACAATTTTCACTATTTCGTTTCCTACAAAAACTTAAACCATTTTCACATGCTTTTGACAGATATGTGCATCATCATCAGCCCACGCTCCCGCTGCTAGGACACGAGCCTCCTATGAGAGTACAGGCTATTGTCCAAGCTGGCCAAATGCTGGTGGGCAAATGTCACATGTGGCCGAACTTTTGATTCTTCGTCCGTTTCCTCACGATGTTTTCCTTCACCATTCAACCATTCAAGAAAATCGGGAAAACTTGGAGCGAGATCCAAAAGGGAAGCTCTCAATAGAAACACCTGGCGGAGTACTGTCGATGCCATTGCCTCAGTTAGGCGACACAGGAACATAAGTCATTCAAGCAGTGGTAATGTTAACATATGATATCTGCATATTTCCTGCTAAATAAATAATAATTAATTACGAAGATACACCTACATCGCATCAAACGCAATTATCGTGTTCCGTCCCACGGGTGTCAGCGACCTTTATTGTCTTTGGGCTTAGTTATTCGAAGGTTTTACTACTTCTTGTATACTTTTGAGTCATATCAGGTGACCTCATCAAATAATATAGTGTTTATGCTAAATCCTGTGTACATAAAGAGGATGAAAGATGTGGAATAGCAGGAGGGGTTAGCAGGAAAATAATTGAGATAAAATAAGAAGTTAAGATCTTGTATAAAACTACATACAGCCTTAGACTACAGCTGCCTTAACTCTAGTTATTAATTGCTCTCACATAAACATTGTATTCCAAATATTGAAAGCTTACAAAGGGAATTTAACACCTATTCCGACCAGGAAGGATTTGCACGCCGTTATTAATATTTAATTATGTATAACCAAACACAGTGTAAGTTTACAATAGATCGGGCGGCGACCGACAACAAAGGAGAGGATGTAACTGTACACTCACAAAATGTACACTGCTCTGTGTGAGTTCGGAATGTTTCAAAGAGATGTTTAGTTTTAGAAAAATACGTTACGAATTATGCAATACTGCTTTTTATCAAATTGAAATGAAAAATATATATTGTGATAATAGATAAACTTATGAAATACCTACAGTTGCCGAAGCGTATTATGGCTGGTTCACACTTTGATTAGTGTGAGTGCAGGTGTGTAGTGCGAGTGCAGGTGTGTAGTGCGAGTAGTGTCCAATTCAACTGCGAGTGCAGGTGATTAGTGCGAGTGCAGGACAATCGTGAAATTCGCGACGCTACACACTACGCTAAACACTAAACACTAAACACTCCTGTCCAGACGTGTTTAGGCAGGCACACTGCGAGTGAGGGGGAAGGGAGGGCGCGCGGGACGTGGCTACTCGCAGTCCACTCGCAAAAAAATAGAACACGCTTCTATTCACTTTACTACACAGCCTACTAAACACTCGCACTAAACAGTCGCTGTCCACACGTAGTACTACTCATCACCTGCACTCGCACTAATCAAAGTGTGAACCAGCCATTAGATTTAATGCTTGCGTGTTGTCAGGAACAGAAAAATACGTGTTATAGATAACAATAAACGAACTATACATAGAGAAGTAATGTCATACCTATTCATACGAGTCTGACTAGTTAACAACATGTTATTCCTAAATTTTAACAAGCTTTTAAGTTCCAAAACAATGTCTCTTACAAGCGTTGGAAACTAGAAAAGGTATTGATTAACCTTGCATCCGATGATCTGCGCTAAGTGCCTTATTACGAATACCTATAAGCGCATGTACATAAAATTCAATGTGCATAGCAAGCCTTAAAAGTGTGGATTAAACACATTAGTAGGTTTTATTTAGCACACTAACAATGCTGATAGATAGTGATACCTTCGACGTCAAATAAGGGTTAATTTTAGTTTGACATCTCCATTTTTTACCACCATAGTTTACCACAGTACAAGAGAATTTATGTTATAAAATGTGACGTGATCATGTAAAAAAAAGTGTAAAAATCAACTTCTACTTTTTCATGTTTTGGAACCAACATTTTGAAGATCATATATGTTTTAACAGTTCTAAAATAAAAATAAAAATGTCATCAATCTTACAATATAGTAACACGACACTAAAGGCAACAGGTCGTTAAATTATGTCCCAAACATTGAAAAGACAAATGAGGCTCATTTAGAAGCAAACTCGCGATTCTAGGAACATCGACAACATGTGTCGGGTCACTTTTGGGCCGATATCCAGCACAAGGCATTTCCTTGTGCGAAATACTTCATAGGATTTTATGCTCTATGCGTGAATAAGAAGATGTTAAATCGCGTGAAATAGAATTGCGATTGCGCTGAAAGGAATGCTGATGTAGTGTCGGTAAGCTAGTGAAATATAATAGCGTTCAAATGTGGCGTACTTCTAAATAAACAACCTTGTGTGGTCAAAGAGCTCCCGCTGTTTTATTGTTTCGTTCAATTCGCAATGGGTTTTAATTTAATATGGCATTATATAGATTATAAATGGAATGTTTTAGGGCTATTTATTAATCTAAGAATTGTCATAGTTCAAAGGTTAAAATTTAAAGTAAAGTAACTAGCCTATAATTTCAAAAAGCTTAGAAGGTACATTGCACAAAGTAATTAGCAGCAAAACCATTTCTTTATGCAGGAAGAAGTTCTCCTGGGCGGAAACCGGAAGAGGACTGCTCCTGAAAATTAAAAAAATATCAATAAGTATCGTGATAACCAAAATAAATACATTATAATAAATACTTGTTGTGTAAGACCATGAACGTAAGAGTACGCACTCTCATGTTCATGGTTAAATTGCACACCAATCCCCGATCCTGTGGTATAAACAATTGGATTCGAAAAATTAGACAAACAAGGAAGTCAGTGTTATTTTCAATAAAAATGATGTAACACACTATGATATCAATAAAATGATATTAGCATAGAAGGGTTCATTAATCTTCACACTCATGTGAGAGCGGTGCTGGTCCCACGCGAGCGCACGTGGTAACCATTTAGGAAGCGTCCTTCACGCCTCGTGGCTACTAATCTGCTGCTGCTTCCTGGTCGCCTGGTAATCAACGGTTGAACTATATTATGTTTAGGTAATAAATACAGATTTGGCTTTTTTACCAGAGTAGAGCAAATTATATTTTTTGATATACATTTAGGATTTAAAACGTAAGATTTGAATGTCAAGATTTATTTATAGTAATAATAATAATCGGTGGTACATGTTAAAACTGTTAAATGACGATTCAAAAGTGCTTCTAGAAGAAGTCTAATTGAATAAATAAATGTTTGAGTTTGAGATAGTGACTAAGGTCTTGTTTAGAAGCTCATAATTCAGGCCGTTAGCAATTTAAAAATGGCACTAAGGATCTGAAATATCAATTTTCTATAGATTTTATGAGATTTTTCATTGAAATAGATTGCTCTTATCGATTGCACCTTTCGTGAGCCCGAAAATATAATTCATCTAAATTCATTATTAATAATATCATCGTTAATTCATTATCTCGGTTTTAGCATTATAGGTATATTATAATATGTAGGATAGTGGAAATATAACATGTTTGTGTTTTATTTTTCCTGGAAACTCTATGGAAAATAATATAACGATATCAATGCAACAGGATATACAGAACGTTTCCTTTGAGATACATATATTGTGTTTTATATATCCTCTTCTGCACGTTTTCTTTCTTTCTATATTATATGTAATTTTATAACTTACTCATATCTATTATATATTTATTTGTATTCACTCCTCGTATATGCACTATCTACCTTTTTCAATCTTTTCATTTTCCTATATCCCAAGGTTGCCTGGAAGAAATCGCTTCAAAGCGATAAGGCCGCCAATTTGTACGGTGAAGATTCTTTTTGTGTATTATTGTATTGTATATCTGTGCATTGTACAATAAAGTGTTTTTTATTATTATTTATTTATTTATTGTGGAATTGTTTAATATTGTGATGTGCTAGACGTCACCCCAGGCTCCGTTCATAAAAACATGAAGACCACGTTATCAAGAATCATGAAGCTTTCTTAATCTTAAGGAAGAAATAAACTTTCTTGAATCAATAAAAATCGTCTTTGATTAAAAATCGTCTTAAACATGGACATAGAAAAATCAAGTATTCCTCTATTTTAAATATATTTACCGTAGAGTGAGAAGTGATTTGGATAAATACATATACAGTGTGTCCGGACATGACATACCGATATTTGAAGGGGCTATTCTCCAGGTATTTTTATCGACAATTCAACCCCTCTACATTCCCCTACCTCACCCCCCTCAAAATGGTTTCGAATTTTTAAAAGTATGTTTCATCACTCTTATCAATTAAATTTGTTTAGTGGTCCCTAGAATAACTTGTTATTGTTCAAATAAAACCAAATTTAGTATTTTGTGACACTCACTTTCGAAGTTATTACAATTTTCATAAATTCACTATCCGAATTGATAGGTTTGCCATTTTGAGGGGGGTGAGGTAGGGATTCAACCCAATTGTCGATAAAAATACCTGGAGAATAGCCCCTTCAAATATCGGTATGTCATGTCCGGACACACTGTATATCTAAAAGTAGTCGTTGCCTCTTGGTTTAAGTTTCAAACATTCAATCAATGGAAATCCACCGTATTATCAATATAGAATAGAATTTTATGATAATTAATTAACTAATGAAATGTTATCACTATTTGGTAATTTTTATCACATTACATAAACATCTGTTTATACGGGTTCGCGGTTTCTCTTATTTTGTAATACTAGCCGATATAACGATTACAACTTAAACACTAATTAATATTCTATAGCCGAATGAAATAATAATTAAATATATATTGAATATTTACACAAATATAAAAAGCCCCTGAAAGAATGGAATTGTTTTTTACCGAGAATTTTCCTATTTACAAAAAGATAATAAATAGTAAAGAAATTCAAGAGAAACTATAAAATACCTAATACGGTGTAAGATAGTTGAGTTTTTATGTCAGAGAAGTCTAGTCTTAAAATTGAAGATCGTTAAAGAAATACATAAAAACACTTGGCTTTGACTTTCTTTCTATTTCAATATAAAATCTAACAATGATTATTAAATAAATAGGAGTACCTTATTAGCTGATACTTCCACGCGTTAATAAAGCAAGGCCGGTTACAAAATACATTCTGCAAAGGGTATATCAGCTTCCTACTTAATATTATAAATGCGAAAGTTTGTGAGGATGTGTGTGTGGGTGTTTGTTACTCTTTCACGCAAATACTACTGAACCGATTACAATGAAATTTAGCACACATATAGAGGGTAACTTGGATTAATACATAGGATAGGTTTTATCCCGGAAATCCCACGAGAACGGAAATATGCGGGATTTCCTTTGAAAACGCGGGCGAAGCCGCGGGCGGAAATCTAGTAATATTATAAAGCGGAAGAGTTTGTTTGTTTGAACGCGCTAATCTCAGGTCCGATTTGAAAAAATTATTTCGGTGTTAGATAGCCCATTTACCAAGGAAGGCAATAGAAGTATAGGCTATCATCACGCTAAAGCGGGTGATCCACTGGCGAGCCGACGAGCCGACGGTTTAAATCGTTGACTCGTTGGCTCGTCGACTCGCGTTGGTGATCCATTAGCGTACCAAACAGTTTACTCTCATCGTTGGCGAAGTCATGGCGTGTTACTTGGGGGTACTTTTAAATCAGGAGAAAGAACAAAAAAAGAAGAAAAGACGCAGATATTGAATGGTGTTTTTAATATCAGATATTGTACCGTTGGGATCATTTTTTTGGTAGATCTCTAAAAGTTTATTGTACGCGGAAGTTTTTAGCAATTTATTTTTATAGTCTCTGCTGATGTACTTCCATAGACAATCATGTTCCTAAAAACATTTTATAAATTCCGACACAAACTCGCGACGAAACGAGCGTAAATCCATTTTTGTAGCTAGACGCAGCGCATGCGGTCTACACGAAAGTCGCAAAAAGACTGTAGGCTCGCCGGCTCGCCTGATCCACTGGCGGTTTTCTGGACCGCGGACTTAGAATTTCAAGCATGCACAACGAGCCAGCGAGCAAATTCGCCGTTCTTTAAGTCCGCAGACTTTTAAGTGCTCCATTGGCGGTTTAGACCTTTGGCTCGCGAGTTCGTTAGCGTACCAGCGGTTTTGCTCGCCAGTGGATCACCCGCTTAAGACCGACAGGAGCGGAGCAATGCGGGTAATACCGCGGGGCACAAATTTCTACAATCTAGATTCTAGGTAGTTTTGTTACTACTACCTATGTAGTTTTAAGATTCTACCCCAGGCTGTCCTCGTGACGCTTCTTTATTTTACTATCCTCTAGAGAATTCCTTTTGGCAATAAGATATATCCAAATGTACAAAACACACAGACCCAATTAGTTTTGCATCTAATATATTTACTTAAAAAAAATGAATAGACATAACAAATATTCTAATTATAGTTAAGTATTACTTAATGTCATCATTACGATAAAAATAAATAAACATTGCAGCTACAAATTAAGTAATAAAATCGTAATATTATGCTAATATTGAAACCGGGCATATTTCACAAACTAATCAACTGTATACAGGTCAGATTAGAAGAAAAAATAATAATTACTTAATATGATATTGTTTAAATTGCTAAGCAAAAAGTTCACAAATCACATTGCGATGTAATTAGAATTGTAAATTATTGCCATTCGTAATATCTGCTCGATAATATCGTAAGTTTCAATTAGTATGCGATACAATTAAGGTGGGGGACCACACACATTTATACGACAACGTTCGTATTAGACTCATCGTAGTGAATAACTTATTTCTTTTCTGTATTTTACAGCATATGGTATATACTGTAGCAGTACGTACGTCTACTGCTTCCCTCAATATTGTCAAAAGTGCTAAACACAAAAAGCATCCTTTCATTCATGTAAAATGTAGAAAATACAACAGGTACCTATTTAAAAAATGTTTCTACAACTCTACTTCCTTGTTCATTAAAAAGCTTTTTTGAACTAATGCTAACATCTGGCCAACATTATTTTGGAAGAGCAGACATTTCATCAGCTAACAGCACTTACTCTGTAGGGAAATTATTTTAAATCCTCCATCCACTCCGTTTACATGTATGCAGTCCCATAGCATTATTCATACCACAACGACATATCCACAATGTATATAGACTATATAGTATCTTATCTATAACTTTTTGCTGCTCTATAATAAGAGACAGAAAGTTGTTCAGGGCTAGTTTTTTTAATAACCAATGTTCATTGCAAATGATACTGTTGGCTTAGCAATGAGGCCTGTAATGATACATGTTGGTATAGCCGAGTTTGTTAACGCTTATTACCCTTTATAAATTATGTACATGTTAAAACATTTGGCTTTGTTTGGGTTTTATTTTGTAGTAGACAATGGGTGTGATGTATAATGTAGAACGAGTTTGTATTTATCACGATTTATTTTTAATACAGTGTGGACATGTGAATTAATGTCATCAACATGTTACAAAGAAAGAGAGGTATCCATTCATTTATCACTTCTCCAGAAGCGAATGCTCTGGTTGTGGTAGGTGTCGTTATAAGTGAAAAGAGTAGCAAAAAGCTATTTGTTATAGACTGCTAGGGAAAAAATAACAGTAATAACTTATGAAATAGTCGAGTATCATAATATGTGAAGTGTCCTCGTAAGATATGGGCCGAAAAGTTTCACAATTATGTCATTCACTGATGGATTTAAGATCTATAATCATTATTTATATGTATAGCCTAATTTCATTTAATTATTGCCTCCTATTAACTCGGGCCGACCTTGTTTACTTTAAACGCCGTTAGTACACCGACGCATTCGCGTGCGGCAGCGAAACAACGAAAAATCTGTCAGTAGTATGGCAGGTTTTCGCATATGATATGTCTCACTCTAGCACATAGATAGATGAAATAGTTGCGTCCTTGTCAGTATTGTTTCGCAAGGAACTGCGAAATGGCCATTACACAGACGCATTGCGAAAAAGTTGCGAAAACATTGCTGTTTACTAAGGTTCCGCAGATATTTCGCTACGCAGTAATTTCGCATAGATTCGCTGCCGCACGCGAATGCGTCGGTGTACTAACGGCGAAAAGGCTAACTATTCTGAATATAATGGATTGTAGGAAAGGGGGATGGAAAAAAAACAACCAGTTAACTTGTAGAAGTTTATTTACAGAAGTAAGTAATAGCAATTTAGTTATTTTAGTAGCTGTAACAACAACAGAAGCATAACAAGTTTTATCAGTTGAAGATAATTCATTATTAACCTATACTTTAAGTACAATATTCGAACATTTTATAGCATTATTTCGAAAACATACTAACGCAAACGTTGCTTTAATAAATTAATACAATAATAACATCTATTACAAAGCGAACGTTTAATATTTGTGACGAAATGTTTCTATAAATTCCGCAGGGCTTGGTTACGATTCACGACGTGACAATCTTGCGCAGTTATTGTGGTACAGCCGTGTAAACAAGGAAATATTAAATTAATTTAATATAAGGCATTAAAAACTATAATTAATAATATGGTAAAGTTATTGTAAATTCCTATACATTTCACAACATCAATCAATGGTAACTATGAAGCCTAAATAATATATTTATTTTTGTAATCATATAAATACTACAATCATGTCCAGTCTAGGCTAGTTCCTTGAGTTATAAAAGAAATAAATAAACTTTGCTTTGATAAATTATTTTAATTTAAATCAAATACCTAACTCACCACAACGAATCAATGTGGATTGTAGATATAAAAACCGCAATAATTTTCTAATCTTTATCCATACATTATGCACTTCCAGTGAGTATTCAGCACGCAAATGAAGTTGAACGGCAGAACCATAATTTTAAAATGTAAATGAAAAATTGTCCCTTTAATCCAGAATAGTATAATGCCTGCAATAAATGTCGCAAAATGTAAATCTAGACGGACAAAATATGTAAGTGCGATTCGCATTTATAATATTCGTACCATTATCCGTAAAGCAAAATCGCAAACGACTGTTAACGTTTGTGAGCTATATATCATTCGTCTCAGCTTATCCGCACAATGAACGATCCGGTTACAATGTCAGATTTATAACTTCATCGCCACAAAGTGCTTTCAATAATTTATTGAAAGAAATCCGGTTAAGGGTTTTATACGCGACTGTCCATTCAGGAACCGGTGTTTATCCCCTGCGTCCTTTTCGCTTTTTTTCATTATTATAAGTGGCCACGTGACCGGCATGTACACTCAAGGACGTTTCGCAAATTAAAATAATGAATTTCGAAAAGCATCATGATTGTGCTAACGGTATTGATGGCGGATTCAGACGAGCAAATGAATCTGAAATTGAATTTAATGTAAGGTTGGCGGAATTGAGGTAATTATGGTGTAATTTGGAAATTCGTAATTTCAACTTTGGTTACTTGTGACTATCAAAAGGAAATAAATACATGAAACAATCAAAATAAGTCATTATTGTCTTTTTATAACTAGCAAAGTGATTTTAGATGGGTCTCTATTTCTTTAAATTTTTCAACTAAAAAGTAACAACCAGGAACTAGGAAGGTTTTTTACTTTAAGATGGTTATTATAATTTCTAATTACAGTGAATGCGTCGCGTACGTACGATGTATATCGTTCACCATCACGTCGTGACTAATCGCTTCCTTCGCAATTTCCCCATTTCTAAATTAATTTTCAAATTCGTGTTTAAACTTTTATGTAAATTTCTAATGCTAATTATCAACCAATAGCCACAGTGCAGTACACTTTATATGAATTTTGAAAAAATAAATGTTGATGAATAATCGATAGAGTTGATAAAATGGAAGCTTAGGTACCTACGCCCCGATAAACATGGAGAAATTTAAAACACAAATGGTAAACCTTCATGTTATATATCTATAGATGGGTTATGTGAAACTAACTTGAAAACTCGATATATTTTATGAAATCAATTAAATCACTTGAATGTTAGTACCTAAAAATATTTAACTTACTAGCTGTTGCCCGCAGCTTCGCCTGCGTGGAAAAGATAAATAAAAATGATACAAATTTGCATCCCCTATTTTATCCCCTTGGGGGTAGAATTGATCAAAATCCTTTCTTAGGGGACGCCTCCGTCCTAACATCTACCTGCATGCCAAATTTCAGCCCGATCCGTCCAGTGGTTTGGGCTGTGCGTTGATAGATCACTATATCAGTCATCTTTGAGTTTTATATAAGTAATTATATATAGATTAGGTAAAAAAAAAAAAAAAAGGTATGTCAACATCCATACATTTGCATTCGCAGTTTCATTAGCCGACTGCATCTAACAAAATCCTATTGCAATATATCTCTGAAATAAAGATCAGTAACATAACAAGTAAGTTCAATAGGAATGTATGAATAATGACGAGCCTTGAGAGATTAATCTAAGAGTGCTTTAAATCGCAACTGCATTCCTCGCGATCAAAATATACGATAATCAGACAAGCGGATTATTTTAATTAAACTACTTATTGTTAATTAATTGTATTTTTTTCACGTGGTAACAACACCTGGATTATTTAAATTATCAAACTTGTATTAAGTTGAAAATTATTTAAGTGTCTTAAATGGGTTTAAAACCAATAAAGAAGATATTTGATAGATTTAATCCGCTATAGGTACATTTTTATAGAGTTTTTTTTCTAATCAAATCTACATGTAAAGTTATTAAATGCCAAGAAACTTCACACATTTAATTATAATAAACCAATAAATGAGATGGGTTTAATAATGAAATCGGTTACAAAAAATCGAATGTAGCAATTATGAATTTACATAGTGGTAATTGGAATTGAAATTATCATCATTTCCCTGTGATTTTTATTACATGTAACGTGATTTCTCTGTTTTTTTTCTAACATTTTGAAACAAATCGACCTTGATATTTCGTAATAGGTCATACACATTATTATACGTTCAATGTGGACCTAAACTGGTTTCTTTGAAAAAACTTGACGGCAAATGATGAAATAATTGAGTCCCTTCGAATTGGCTAATCAACCGGGCTGATAAATGATGTCGAATAAGGGTGCACTCACACACATCAGTCACCGTCAAGTCACCGATGACTGATCGGTGACGGTTTGTGTACGTATCCACAAACACCAGTCACCGTCATGTTGTCCGTCAGTCACGTCGCCGGTTTGACTGAATCATTGAACACATACATCAGGTTAGTCAGTGATTAGACGTGTGTCACGCTAGAGAACATGTAGCAATTGACGGTAGCACGACGCTGACTGAACTGAGACGTGACGGCACCGGGTGAGTGGGGATAAAAGTATGGTACATGTATGGAAAGATTATTTGACGTGCCTGACCGGGGACGTCACTGATAGATTTCGTGCCGGCGACTGTCGTGTGGGAACAGAGTCATACTAGAACTATTGATACATATTTTTTTTTAATCCTGTCCGGTGACGTGCCGTGACGGTGACTGATGTGTGTGAGTGCACCCTAAGGCTAGTTTCTTGTGACACTGTCAGTAATTCACATGTAAAATAACACGCATTTTTCTAAACATTTTTCCTTGTATCCAGTTAACATACGCACATAGTAGATACTCATTTTCTATTGCGTAAATGCGTCAATAAAAATAAAATGACTATGATTTGAGTGTTTGTATAATCATAAATACGGATTCGTATATTTTCTGCACACACATTTTCTTATATAAAATTCCTTTTCAAGACACAATACATTGTTTTTTCTATAAATACACGGTAATCTAATCCCTAATACCAAATAGGTCGAGGTTTACATATTCCGTAGCATATAATTTCAATAACCGCTTGACCGACATCCTACATAACATTATAGTAAGTGATAGATAAAACCACAGAATGATTCGGGCCCATTCGGTGACCGCAGTAATTCGAAGCAGTTCTTGTAACGGACCTTAATGATACGTGTGTAATCATCCTTATGTGGGACATGGAATATGAGAGGAATTCCGACTTTTAATGCTTGGTTTTGGGATCCGTTTTTTGTAGCCTTCTGTGTGTAAGAATATTGCATTTTTCATTATTCTGGAGTATCTAGTTTCTAGTTACAGCAATTGATAGTAGTAGATGTAGTAGTAGTAGTAGTAATAGAAGAAGACATATCTAATTATCTACCAATTCGACGGTCAATTATGAGTTAAACTTAGGATGTTTATACAAAGTCGTCAATCCTTTTGAATTGGTGAAGCGAAGTGAGAGTTCCTTTTTAGTTTGTGTCTTATGATTATTATAAAAGTGTTGTGAACTGAGTATTTTATTTTATTTTCATACTCTAAATAATTTCGTAAGTGCTATCATTAACTACCTATGTGTGTGTTGAGGTCAAAAACCTAACAATAGCGTGATATTTGGAAGAAGCTAAAATAGTCACTGTAATACTGTATAATTTCGACATAGATTACATCCTAAATAATTTTACCACTGGTATTGTGAAGATTCGTGTGAAGCAGGAAATGACTGCAAAAACTTAATACTGGGAACATTTCTAGACTGACCAATTTTATGTCAAAGGTCGTAACATGCATAATGAGTACTTTTAACAATTACATGAAGAGTGTGCGTGTGTATGCAATAGCCTAGTTTGATGAACTGCTTGGTAGAGAAGTTAAACTTCCGAGCATAGAACCGACCTGGACAGGTTCTAGGTTCGAATTTTGGTTGAAACAAATAAAATAATTTTAATTCTAGCATGGCTCTTATCATAAGGCTATCTATCTTCCGGAATATCCGCAAAACAATTGGTCACTAAAACATATGTTATAGGCTTTTACCCCACATGTATCTACACACATTTTGCTATACATATTACAGGGAAATGGCAACGTTTCTTTTCTTATCGTGTTTTGGAACATATAAAGTTTCGAACATTAAAAAGTCGTGTAGCCGAAAAGCCACGTACTTATCACTAAGTATCTTTTGTGGTTAACGCGCTTTACAAAACTTTCGCCGTCGTTTGGTTCCGTACTTAGAAAGTAAAAGGAACCCTGTAAATTGTAACTAGACTTTGAACAGAACTCGCAAGATGCCGACAAATCTGATTTGTGTGGCTAATTTATCACGAAATTCGATCAAGTAGTGTCTATCACTAGATCGCTGCGCAAAACTTGGAAAGAATGATCTAGATTGACTGACTAACAACCGTTTTCTGATCTGAAATTGATTTTATTAAAGTTTAGAAAGCTTCTGCCAGATACAAGAAAATAATTAGCAGCATGTAAGCTTTGTTTGAGACTTTTTTACCTATAGGTACTCAATTCGAAAATAGAAATACTCAATTCAGAAAGCCGTAAGTCTTAAATAAAGTATAATATTGTTCTACTTATAATAACTTATGGGACAACTTTAAAAATACTAAAACTCAGGCTAATCTCTTAACAGCATAATTAACAAAAACTATTCGAATTTTTCTAATAAAACATTAGTAAAGTAAGTACAGTAATCCTGTTGTTGATAAACAAAGCACTCATAAGGGTAGAGAATGCGTTACGTAAGAAATAAGAATTTGTTTGACTCATTCTGTGGGATTACATGGATGACTTAAACTATTACGTTTGTCATGTTTATGGCATTTTAAGTAATTCCTTACTCCTACTCGTAAACAATACAGCTTCAAGTTATTACATAAATGATAACGATCCTGACGATCTTAGTAATGGATGTAAGAATTTATTTGCGGTCTGTAATCTTATGAAAGCAAGGAAATAATATGTAGTAGATACTCAATAGATCATTATTTTTGGTAAGTTAAGACTTCTATGTGTGATTGTTTTCACTTTCTTCGATATAAACGAAGATTTATAGATTTATATATTTCAATTTAAATTAAGCTATTAATTCAATATACATACCTTATTGCGTATAGATTGCTGAATGCTGATCTCTCAGAGTTGAGAAAATCTATGAAAATTATGCAATTCTCAAAAAGAAGCTCAAGGCAATCTTATAAGCAATTTAAGGGCTTTTCACAATCCACCTTATTTAACACTAGCTTTCCGGCTGCGGCTTCGCCCGCGTTTTCAAAGAAAAACCCGCATAGTTCCCGTTCCCGTGGGATTTCCGGGATAAAACCTAGCCTATGTTACTCGTGGATAATGTAGCTTTCGAATGGTGAAAGAATTTTTAAAATCGGTCCAGTAGTTTATGAGCCTATTCATTACAATCAAACAAACAAACAAACAAAGTTTTCCTCTTTATAATATTACTGTAGATATCAAGTGAAACTGCACGGCTAGTAGTTTATAATGAAATTGTCAGAATTATTATATCTACTAGTGTTTCGACCCTGAATTACGATTATATGCACTTAATATGAAAGCGAGCCGAGAGAAAGTGGAGTTGCGTGTACGTGACCATAATTTACCGATTCTAATGGTGTTTTAGATTTCTTTAGTATTGGGAAACTTTACCAATTATACAAAACACGATATGTTAGATTGTTTTTATTTTTATTCTGGAAAAAAGTAGGTCAGTGATGGCTCAGTGTGTGACTCTGACTTTGTAGCTTCTACGGATTACATTAAAGGTTTGTTTCGGGCAAGTTTCGTGATTTTATAGTAATGTAAAGGTAGTCTTTGAATCTTTATTTATGAATTATTACATGTTTTAAAAAGTGCCTAATAATAGGTAGGTAATATAAGATAACATTATTTAAAAAATCACAAGTATTGAAGTATGTAAGCTTTTGCATTTTTTTTCGCAGAAAACAAAATAATAAAATTGAATTCGGTAGAACGTCACGTTACTGCATTAAATGCCGTCTGCATTTTAATATTTTAAATACCACTATCATCCATACTAATATTATAAATGCGAAAGTAACTCTGTCTGTCTGTCTGTTACTCAATCACGCCTTAACTACTTAACAAATTTGCATGAAATTTGGTATAGAGATATTTTGATACCCGAGAAAGGACATAGGCTACTTTTTATCCCGGGAAATAGGATAGATTTTATCCCGGAAATCCCACGGGAACGGGAACTATACGGGTTTTTCTTTGACTGCGCGGGCGAAGCTGCGGGTGGAAAGCACAACGACGCATGTTATATTATACATGCGATAAAATTTATAATATCAAACGTAGTATCAGTAAAGATTATTAGGATTGGAAACTGAATTTCTATTTCTCCGTAAATATGATATTCAGTTATCTACCTACCGGTTATTTTTAGCGAAACTCAATTTTTAATATTGGTTAAAAATGTGGGTGTAGAAAATCAGTGTAAGTCCATTAACAGTTTAATGCAAAGAAGAATATTGGCACAAAAATCAATTAAAGATCGTAAGAACTAAGAAGTAATGTTCGTAACAATCGTAACAAGTAACAATGTTAATAGGATATGATAAACATATAATATAGAAACACTTTTATTACATGCGTTTGATTGTTACTAAATATTATTACATACGTGTTTGCCAATTTCTAATAGTTATTATTTAAAGCTATTAGCCATTCAAATATAAGTGTTCATAAATGGATAATAGATATGATTAAGTAATGCGATAATGGAGAAAGTAAATTGAATAATATGCATAATTCAATTGTATTTTCATTTCAAGTTATATCTGTTTAATAATGTTGTTATATAGGTATTTCATTATATAGGTACACCTATTTACTATATAAGTACCTATGGACTAGTATATAGTATTATCTAAATTATCAGTGGTATGGATAATAAGGATATGAATTTAGTGATGGCATTATGTATATAATTATGTACAAAGTTTACACCAAATAATATGTTTACGTACTTATTATTATTGATTGATATTTAATCGATACTCTGATTATTTTTAAAAAGTAAATAATACCCTATTTAATGGAATCAGATTTTCATCAATTGTATGACAGCAAAACTTTTCCTAAAGAAGCATCAACATTATGTAATGTACAAAATAAAGAATTTCTATCAAAACCAATGAATAATATTAGTTTCTTCAATAGTTTAAAATCTAACTGCAAATACAAGATCTTTAGTGAATCCCACATACACCATCGAACAATGGTTCAGTTTCTGGCCTTACCAAAGGAATTCGGACAAAAACACAACACGTGGCACTGGGATGTTAGCACATGTTTTATTTAATACACGTATCGATTGTTTAAACTTTATTGTTTTAGTAATATGTTAGGAATTTAAAACCCTCCCTGAGACTAACGACAATTCGTATAAGGATGTTAAATTTTGCATCTTTAGCTAAATTGAAAGGAAAATCTACCATCGCAATGTTTTTGATCGTGTTTTTAAACATGTGATTGTTTTTTAGTACGTAAACAAAGGTTTTCCATTATATTCTAATTATTATTTGACCAATACTTTACATAAAAAAAAAAACTATTGGGACTTCTTACAGAGAAGTAACTTCTTAAAAAATGGAAAAAAAAAACATTTCGTATCGGGAACTTCTGCTGTTTGTAAGAATGTGTGATAATAATAATCCAAATCATTAATTTTATGAATTATCCACATTTTGAAATATTTCAATATTTATTTATATTTTACAACTAGCGGTCCGCCCCGGCTTCGCCCGTGGTACATATTTACGTTTTCTCTACATAAAAACCATCCTAGTACTTCAAGGAATATAATAAAAAAAGAATTATCGATATCGGTTCAGCCGTTCTCGAGTTATGCGCTTACCAACACATTTTGCGATTCATTTTTATATATAAGAAGATACTGCGGAAATTAATAGTCCAGACGTCAAATGACTAATGTCAAAAGCCGTTCTCAGTCACAGCTTTATTTATACTTCCCATTTACGAGGGCTATACGTAGGTACTTATATAATTGTAACAGAGTCCCAGACAAAATAAGACGAGCCTTGATTGATTGCAGATGGCTCTCCGTCGAGTCTTTCACTAAATGTTCTCTTGATATTATAGTGTATTAATCTTTAGTCTGGTAATTTCATTCTGAAGTTCTGTGTTTGGTTTGGACTATAATAAAACAAATGGCATATGACCAAGTTGAAATTAAAACTTTGTATCTAGGTTTAGAAAACTTTGAGCAAAACAGAATAATTTAGAGCAATATTTTTTGTAACTTATGAGCTTTTAAAGCTTGACTGATGTGTTGACTGAAAGAAGAAATAAATGTACAAGAATAAATTTAAAAAGTAATTAATATTTCCTGCAGTAATCATTACTTCTGAAGTTTATTTAGTTAGAGGTCGAGATCAATTTGAAAGGCATTAATGTTAAATTTATGATCTAAAAACAATAATCATTAAACGTATTTCAAATTAAATTAACTTTGGCCTCCGGAAATTGTCTTCAAGTAAATTGAAAAGGCCTGAAGCTCGAAGAAACGTTAGAGGATATTATTTATAACCAAATTAAGTACGTTTATTGACTGTTAATACGAACAGTTCATAAAATTAGGTGATGAATGTTTCTAGAATCATCAACAAGGTTAAGGTTAATTTTATCCGATAATTTCCGATGATGAAAGATGAATCCGATGAATTTAATACATTATCTTCTGAAAGAATAAAATAATATAATCAATACCTAATTATAGTATGTAATATTATTTAGTCTCATATAAAATAAAAAGAAACATAAAATTAAAGTTTGTATTACTAACAAATGGAGCTTCTAACACAAAAATCCCATTTAGAACATCCCGCCTGACTCATACGTGTGTCACATTTAGGGCACTGATATTATTCTAGTACTAAGCGTAGTTAATTCAAGAAATTTGTATTACATTGCTTATTCATATCATAGTGTAATATAAATTGATACTATACAAGCAATGAAATGCAAAATCGTAAACCTATCGCTATTTTACGATTTCGGCCTAGACTCATGCGTTGATTTATTTTTAGGTTTATCTTTAGTCATTTTGTGACTTATTTTTCTATGTATTGTAACGCAATCAATTTTATAAAGAGACAAATGCCTTAAATAATGATAGCATTATTTAAGATTGAGATGATTAAATTTTAATCCCTACAGTTCTTGATTTATCTCATAAACTATGTAATAAAATGTCTACTTTGTTTAAATTAATTCCGATAAACTTAAATTGATGTTAAAATAAAATCATCGCCTACGCATGCTGTGAATTATTAGTAGATTGTAATCATCACTAATTATACGCTTTGGAACTAATAAAATTTAATGAAATGGATAAGTTTTTTCTATACATCCTTTAAGATGGGATAACGAGATATAATATCAATTTTCTACTTCGTTCCATTTCCTTTATGGAATTGTGTTTTGTTAAATAGTTGGCTTATTATACTTTTAAATACTTTAATGAAAGGTCATTTAAATCACCATATTTAATGTTTTATTACATAAAGCTTTGTCGTTTAATTTTCATTAAGTTTTTTTGGAGCCGTTAGTAGTAGTAATACTTATATTTTATTATTTTCAAAATAAAATGAAAATAAATAAACAGTATATGAATTAATTAATATTCTTATTCTAATTATCATAGATGAACTTTGTTTCAGTTAAAGTAAGTTTAAGTGTATTAATTATTATAATTTGATAAACTTTAAAAATATAGAGATTTCTAAAAAAAATACTCTATTTTTTTGCTTCTGTTTTTTGTCTAGGTATATATTGTTATTTTCTTTAACGTAATTATATACTTTTTATTGCAATTACGATTGTATTGTAATCTTGTTAACGTCTCTAGATGTCAACAGACTATAAAAAATATAAAGAATAGAGAATAGATGTTGTCGCTTTCAAATTGAAAGTAGCATTGTTAAACCAATTTATTAAATTCATTTTTTTTTTTTCAATGTTCACCCACCTATAGCCTTTTTTGTCGATATTGTGTCGAACCTGTAAACAGTTATTAATAGGGCTGGCTATTACAAGTTTTGAGAATTTATTATTTACGATTGCTAAGTGCACTCACTTTTAAACAAAGGTCATTGTTTATTTTAAATTAGCGGATTCAAGGATTAGGAAATTATGAATGACAAAGTAGCAACAAGGGAGAATAATTTTTAACGAATTCAAATTTAAATTAAATTATGTAGTTGGGATTTTTTACACCATTTATCACACCATTGAGAAGATATTAACGAGTATTTTTTTGATGGATTTTTTTTGCTAGGATTTGGATTTTGGAATAATTAAGAAAAAATGGGGTGAAATTAGTAAGGATAAAATACGGCTAAAAATAACACTATAGAAATATTAGAATGTTGTGGCAACCCTATATTATGATTTATAGCGGTCATATCTTTACAACCACGTATTGTGGGCTATTAGGTGCATGTTGGTGAAAGTAATCGATATTTTCATGATTCAGTGATCCACTTAGATCATTTATAATTGAAGACCTAAAAACTTGAATGTAGAATTTTAATTGAATCTAAAAAATAGTTTCTTTTTGCATGTTACATTTATGTAATTTATTCCTTAATTGTACCAAAGGTTGTCTGGAAGAAATCGCTTGAAGCGTTAAGACCGCGAATTGTACTTAGTTCAAGCTATAGTATAATAAAGTATAAATAAATAAGTACATTTTCCCAAAAACAGTAGTAAGTACTTAATGTAATTTTTTAACAAATTACTCGAGTACAACGGGATGTTTTCAGTGCTGTGTTTAAAAATTAATGTTAAAACTTAGTTTTAAATTGAGGGAGATAAGGATGAAATTCAATGCCACTTTTTATTACAAGCTTTACTTTTTTACTTTTACTTTTTTAAGCAAG
The DNA here is from genome assembly GCA_907164685.1 of Colias eurytheme. NCBI lineage: Eukaryota > Metazoa > Arthropoda > Insecta > Lepidoptera > Pieridae > Colias > Colias eurytheme. Next base: position 21,856 of record CAJQZN010039364.1, on the reverse strand, counting down.
AACATCAGCGCCATTACCACAGATCGTATCAAATCTTTTAAGATAACCATCTCACCGCAGAGTCATTGAAATCCTGAAATTTCTCACTCGACGTTTAACCAATGTCAATATCAGGGTGTCTTTGTATAAACAACTTCTTGTTTAACATTATAATCTTTATTTATGGATAAATGGGGAGAGTTGACGACGGATGGCAGAAGATACCATCTATTTGCTGGTTATACCCTGAAAATCAAGCGATATTGAACCTTATGTTAAGTGTATAAGAGTGAGCAAAATATAGGTGGGTAAAAGTTAAAATATTGTTTTCTTCCACTGACGGGCTACCCTTTCTGATGAATAAAATGTGTGATATACATAAGGCATAAAATGCTAAAGTGCGAGTCAAAAATAAAATCCAAGCTGTTAACTTTTCGTTACATTTTATGAATTTATCTTACCTATATGGAGATATCCTATATGGAAAAACTTATGGAGATATTTTATTCACTGATAAGTGACTAAAATATCTCCATAAGTTTAAATATTAGCAATAAGCATTAGAATTTATCAACAATTCTAATATTTTCCTAATTGGATTCAATCTGTTATAACAAGTGACTGGAGTTGAAAGAAATAACAAAAGATGGCTAATTCGATACCGGGTACTTTATTTAATTAAATTAATTGCAAAAGTTCGAGTCCTACAAATAAAATTTAATTACTTAGTATAAAATATGGAATACATATTCAAATATACGGTTGAAAAAATTGCATATTAAACACCTCCACCCTGTTAAGTAGTTATATATGTATAAGTTATAACAGTCGACAGTCGTTTCAAAAATAAAAATGTATGTTACCTCACAACATTTTTTAATGTATTTCTACACTTTATAATAAAGAAGATCAAAGTTCAACAGTTAATATTTGTAACAAAAATAACAAATTGCATTTAATGCGTTTTATCATAAAACGTAATATGTTGGCATTGTTAAAAATACATTGTGTTTATTTTATATTAAAAAGAAATTGTCGTATTTCAAAAATAAATTTCATAAAATGTGAACTCACTGGTTCAGATAAAAATCGTATACGGTACATTTTACGACCGTCAAAAAAACGCCTTCTAAAGATTTAAAAACGTGATTATTATACGATGAAAAGGGAAGTCGGTTCCCAAGGACATAATTCTGTATTATATCTTTTAGACCTCACCATACGAGGGTTGAAATCACGTAGACTCCTTCGTGGGGGCACATTTTAATTTTAACTCTATTCAATACGTTCATAAGGTTCAAAATTACAAAGCAATTATTTATTTGTTTACGCTGGCAATTCTTCCTTCTTGGAATAAAATAAATCCTAGAATTATTTGTTTTAAAAACAAGATTGATGATTGCGAGGTGTGAAGTTTTCCCGCCATCATCTTAGATCTGTCAACATGTAACAACTTGTGACAAGTACCACAGATAACAACAAATGATTTATTTGTTTCACAGATACAAAAAGTGATCAATTAATCAAGAGCATTGTTTGTATTTTTAACAAACTTACAAAATTCTTAGACATTGTTGAAATGAATGTATTATTTAGCAATTGCGCATAATAATCTATAAACATGTTGTTTAAATAATGTTTAGAAGTAAGTACCTATTTGCTGTTTTTCACATTTTGTCACAATCATAGTAATAAAGCCTTAATAAAGCCATATTTTATCCAAATCATAACTTGATTTGGTTTTAAAGTTTTGAAAGTTCAATCATATTATCCGATTTTGTTTATCAATATGAAAGAATATCGAACGATAAGTTTTTTTTTAAGAAAACAGGTAGTGTCAGAAATGTATTGAAGCGATTAGAATCGCCCCCGGTTCCCAATAATTTGGAGTCCCGTTGATAAATATTAGTTTTAAAAAATTTGAATTTCAACTTTTGCAATGGAGAATGTTCACTAATTTTGATTATTAGCAATCCATATTCTCTGTCAAAAATAAATAATCCTAGTGAAAATATTACTTCGATACGTCAATTAGTTTTCGATTTAGAAGTAAAACAAGTTGTAAACGCCCGGTGATGGTGTGACGTCACACCACAACACGCTCAATCTGGCCGCTAGCGACCGTATTATTATAGTACTCTTTGGCTAGCGATCGCGCGCCCGTGCCGTCGAAATTATAATTAAATCCTTTAAAAAATGTCCAATCTAAATACCAGAAAATCATGTGTTGTTCCTTAATGTAAAAATACAACTACCAATTCGAAGGATAAGTTGTTTTTTATAGTTGCAAAGGACGTAAACAAAAAATGGTCGAGAGATGCAAAACCTTTGGTGTCAGAATTTTCCGTGTTCTTACATAGTACTACCACAGTATTACAATATTATTTCCTACATATTATAATATTTTGAGAACATTGCAGCTGTTTTGCGTTATCCTTTGTTTTCTATACAAGTTTTAATCTATACTAGATGTAGATTGTGCTTCTGCTCTGCACGTATGGGCTAAGTATTTTTTCTTGTTTTAAGTTGAGAATGATATGGAGAACTATACTAAAATATAAGTTGGTCGGGGGAAAAATTAAACAAAAACAGGGTATAGTTCCACACAAATTCAAATGTCAACAGGAAAATGAAGATAAACCTCAGAGATCAGCAGTGCAAAAACGCAATCGTATAGAATATTTTGAGAAACTATTAAATAAAGATGAAACTTTGGCATGACTGTTATTTTATTAAACGAATAATAATTAGTAATTACTATTATTGGACTATTAACGAAATTCGCGGATGAAAACCCATCAAAATACTGCGCAAGCTGTAACACCTACTACAGCGCTGCCGACTTGATACTAAGCGCGGCCGCGCGGCGCGTTGTGACGTGACGTCACAAGCGGTCACGTGACTATTAGCGGGACTCGATATTTTTCGAAACTTTGAATGCGTATAAAATCAAAACTACTTGGTATTTTTGACTACGACAAAAACTAGTGTATTTGTATACATACAGGCTTTACTGAGACACAATTTCAAGGGATTTGGCATACCTAGTAACATTCTTCAATCGCTGGTAGCGCAGCGGATAAATAGAAAAAATGAGAAAAAACAGTAAAATTACTTAATTAGGTACTTAAGTTTCATTACCTAATTATTTATTCACATATTATAAATCAATGAACATTTTGGGTTTAATTAAATAAAATATTCAACACAAGTCATGTTCTCTTTAAAAATATTTTTTTGATACGGAACCCTGAATTGGATTGTTTTATAAAAAAGAGAAGTAACCTTCTCCCGTTTTTATGACATAAGGATGATGTATTATGGGTTGTTTTATTTTTTATAACTAAGGTTTTTTATAACCACCCTCTAATGTCTGTTAAAGTTATAATCTGACTTTTTTGTTACCGTTTACAATATTTTTAGTAAGTAAAGCATGTTAAAAAAAAATTATACAGAACCTTACACTTACCTACGTTATTTTTTTATATATCTAGTTAATCATGGTACCTATATTCATTATTTTTTATGCATAACAGCGTTGACATACAACTGCGTAATGTGAATTTAATACTAAGGAATGTTTTATATATTACTTTGTTTAATTAAAACATAATAATTAAGAGAGTAATACCGTTTTTCTAGGAATTTCATGTGCAGGTAACAAATAACAAGCCTTTGCGAAGCCGCGTACTGAATGTTTTCATTTCACAACCTTTTATTACCGCTTCGCTGATCTAATAGAATCAAAGGCCATTCAACATCAAAATTAAGATATATAAGCCGTTGAATATACATACATTAAAATTTAACAAAGCGTACTTGCATACATTATCATAAATTCCCTTCAATAAATAACCGAATTAAAATACTAAGCATATCGTAATGGAATGAAATATAACCAGCCATAAACATCTATTGTGAGCCATTAAATATTTAACGACTTCAATTTTAAGCAGACCATTAACAATGTCGTAAAATGTTGCCACCCGCTATATTTTTAGTAGCCTATAGGCAGATGTCTTGTGTCTGTTATATGGGGTAGAGATTGATTGTTCTTCAAATGCGATTTTGTAAATTGTTTTTATTACCGTAAATATACACCAAACGATAAAATACCATTTGCACGTGTGCAGTGATAGCGACTTTATACATTGTGATTCTCTAATATAAACTTTTTCTGTTATTTCAGTAGAGACTTTAATATTATTAAAAGTTTTTGGAAAAAAGTTTTGCTAAGTATTTTTTATTGCCTATGCAGAAAAAAAAATATTCAAAGAAATGCATCCATTCATAATATCCCACCGAACCAATTTTGTTTTTATTTCATTAATTTTTATCGACTTTTCTAAGAAATTAAGTAATGCTTATTATTCAATATCAGTAGGGTATTGGTTAAATAAAACAAACACCAGAACATCAATCCTAAATAAACAATTAAGGATTAGAACTTCAAACATGTGACAAGAATATATTAGTATAGAGGACTCCATAAGTAAAGGATAAATTATATGGCTGTTTTTTGTATTCTTACAATATTTATGCAAATTAATACATAAAAAAAGAACCTTCCATTTTTTATTATTCTGAAAGGTTAATATTAAGCAAAAAAATAGCATTTTTTATTTTCTTCTAGTCCTTATCATTTTAAAATCTGATGTAACATGAAAATTTGAAATACAGGCCTTCCATAGGTTATGTAGGTACCTATGCTAAAAATTCAATTAAAATGTAACTCAAAGTGAATATTATCACATGTGGCGTTAACGAATGGTTATAATTAAAATAAATATTGTACAAACCGCAATTTAGAAAAACGACCTCCAAAGTTGCGATAGCTGTTTGCACTGATATCTCCCACATGTCCGGCCGGCGCCACAAACAGATAAAAACCCTTTATTTCTGTTCTAAATGCTTTGAAAAACATTAAGTTATTATCCGAAGAATGTCACACAAAAACATTTCTGAACGCAGTTGCACAAATGGCGCCTCTGACATTTGGCGTTTGGCGCCTACTTTTTCTTTCGAATTATTTTTTAATTGTCACATTTTACTTACAATGTAATTGAACTATTTTAAAAATTAAAATCATGGCTATGTACTTTTTACGCGTTACCATACCACTTAAACTTATTTTTATCTAGCGTAATTATTTTTACTTTTTATTGTGGTGGAGCAATTTTTATGGATTTGAGCATAACGCATACAATGTGGTATAATTTTATGATCATATTTTTAAACCCAGATCTTAGGCGGTCTCAGTTTGGTTTACTGCACTTTTATTATTGCATCGTAACTGGGATATATATAAAATATAAATATCAATGAATATATTCATAGAATGAGAACGTCTTTAGGATTGTAATAGCAGAAAATTACCGTATTGCAAGGTGCAATTCACTGTAGCGTGGTCAAAGTTTCAGATGTTTCAGACAGCCTAACTTCACATTTCATACAAATTGTTGTTTTTCATCTTATAATAACGGCTTAGTGGATTATTGTAGTTATTTATAAACTCCATCTGTATTTTAATAAATAAATCTAAGTCTTGTACCACTTAACTTCAGACTACTGAATAACACACCGTTTATTTTAATTAGGGTCTTATAAATACTCATATAATATTTGACAGGTACAATCTTCGCTATTATTCACTCCCGACCTCGCTTATTGTCTTAGCAATTGAACGTGTATTCGTCAACGCGGAAAGCCTTGGGTTAATGTGCGGAAAATGAGGTGTTATATCGGATAATTATCCTTCTGAATTTGATGATCTTAGAGCCTAGAAATGAACATAATGTACATGAAATTTAGTTTTGAGCTAATGTGCTGTAGAGGCCATTTGTAGTTTCATTTTAAAGAATTTAGCGTTTTCCCTGTTGTCTTTATACGGTATAAAATTATAAATGAGAGCTTCAAGTAATATTAGATAAACACATATTTTAATCGTATAAATAATACTTTTTTAATAAATTACAATTAATTAATTGTAAATTATACCTAAAAACAAAACCTAATTTAGTGATTACACAAGTATAATAAACTCTAGTGATACTATTGTTTCACGAATTCCAGACTACCATTGTTCAAATTAACGGGTTGCATAATTGAATATGTTATGAGAAAATTAAAACCAATTCACTTCATTTACTGACGTTAAACGGTGCATTCTGACCGCCATAATTTTTTATATTTTCTACTCTTTTTGTAGTAATTTTTAGGCTTGTTGCAAACAATGTATTGTAGGCCAAATGATGAATACAGGTTTTGATTTAATCACTATTGAATGTTCTTTAAGTGGAAATAAATAAAACTCTTGGTGGAACTGATAGTGATTGAAGTAAAATATAACTTGTACAAAGACGAAGTAATATTCATAATTGCAACACTTATTTGGAGTTTTACGTTCACGAAATAAACGGACAACGTGTGTCAAACGTTTTCCGTGTGTCAAATTACACCTCGAATTGACGATATTATCACACATTACAAAATTAAATAATTATTTGTTATATGATAGTATATGGGGTGTCATATTCCACTGTAAGCATAATTGTGTTAGGAATGTACTTATATTTATATATTTAAGAACATTTTTTTTATCTTTCAATATTTATGAGCAAGAAATAAATGGGAGCTTTTTGTCTCATTGGCTAAAGCTCATGACTTCTTTAGAATAATAATATAATCAAAGTCTATTGTAAAAGATAATGATATAAGCTTAAAGAGTCCAATTTAATATGTATTTAAAATGGAATCTTTAACCTAATAATTTACCTTTCAGGTAAGTACAAAGATTTACTTAAAAATAACGAAATACATAAGTCATTTTCCATTCTATCTAGATACATTTTGCAATCATTTTATTAACCTGAAAAGGACAATTGGATAAATGTGAAATATTCATCGCCAAGGCTTAAACCCACATCGACAATTCTCCAATTTTATAAGTAGGACACTAGAGGTCGTTTTGCACTTATGGATAAAATATCAAAACAATGTAATCGTAGGTGTAGATTTTTACAATAATATATTTTATTTTCACTCTGTTATGTACTTTTAAATTTTAACTAAAACTAAAATTATTTTGAGAGATAGCAAGTGAGGATATTTATATAATGATATTGTCCCCTCAGAGAAGCAGTCATTACGATTAAATATAACCAAAGAGTACATAATTATAATTTATAATACTGCCAAATGTTCGCCATATGGCAGTAGCAACTAATTATCCCACTTGCAAAATAAAGACTAAAACAAACATGTGTTTAGAATAATAAATATAACACATCCTACTAATATTATAAATGCGAAAGTTTGTGAGGATGTGTGTGTGAGTGTGTGTGTTTGTTACTCTTTCGCACAAATACCACTGAACCGATTACAATGAAATTTAGCACACATATAGAGGGTAACTTGGATTAACACATAGGATAGGTTTTACCCCGGGAATGGGAACTATGCGGGTTTTCCTTTGGAAACGCGGACGAAGCCGCGGGCGGAAATCTAGTATTATTATAAATGAACGAGCAAACATATAGATAAAAAATGATACAGCAATAAAAAGCCTACTATCAAACGATCGTGAAGTCTTCTTTATATAGAGCAAATGTCTTCATTAATTTAGACACCTATTCCAAGCTATTCGACCAATTCATCATGAGTGATTATTATCAATCGATATGACCAACAGCGGGCATTGACCTGTAGTAAACTTATTTACGTCTTATGTGCGACTTGCGGTTTCTTTTTCATACATAATAATTGTATTACCTACTTAAAGACGGTACTGAAGCTCGAGTTCGCAACTCGATACGTAATAAGAATGAGGAAACCGAATAGTCTTGCCGAATTAAAAATATATCAAGATAAATAAACTGTCAAGTATACTTGGCTAAAGTGCTTTGTTAGTAGATTATATTATAAGTGCTGTATTTTAAGTGGTATTTTATTGATATTATAAAAACACTAAAAATAAGCGTTTCGGCTGATGGTCTACTAGGTTCGATATGAGATCTTTTATGAATAATTTGACTATGGTAAATTTACCGTAAACAAATCAGTTTCTAGATCTAATTATTTTTTGTTAACCCTCTATAACTCAATAACATGTTTTTTATTTTTTTAGTTGTTATTGGGTAATTAAACCAAAATAAAAATACACGTGTTTCATAGTTTTTATTTATTGTAATTATTTTCCGAAAAAAATTGAAAAATAGGGAGCGTTGCCTAGGGGCAACACTGAGTTGTAATCTTAAAAACTATACATATAAAAGGAAGTTATGAGAGATGGAAGTTCCCGAAGAGTTTTGGTATAGCATAGAGCAACCCCGCATTTTTCGCATGTATTGTGCGTAAATCCAGTACACTTTGGAAACTTGCACCTAATTTTTTTGTCAGACCATTGGGGCCAGTGCCCAATCTGGTCTTGCCGTACTGCCATAGGAGGTGCATGCTGTGCAGGTCCTTTATGTTTTTTTGGCTTGTATCTCGTTTTCCAGCGAACGGCGTCTAGCTGCCTGATATCCATTTCTGTCACACGAAAAGTGCTATTAGGATCATTCTGAACTTGGTAAAGATTGGTCTCTTCTGATATCATCTTGATAAGCTAAAGAAAAACTGGATAGGGGTTTCTAGTTCTAAAAAATCAGTGCCTAAGTTCATGTTACCCTTGAATCTAAGCTGCTCAGAATTTACCTGTAGGCTCTTCTTCTTCCAGCGTAAATTCAATTTAGTAGGTTTCGTTGCAGTTTTATTTGATTGATTGCTTTGAGCTGATGAAGGAAGAGGACCGTGTGATGCAGTTTCAGCGCTTGGAGGTGATGGAACTGAGCTTTCGTGGTTACTTTCTAAGGTTTCTATTATAGAATCAACGTCGATATCTAAGGTGGAAGTATTGTCTTCAAAAGTTTCTAATTCGGGGGAAAAATCTGGGTCGGCGAGGCTGTCATCGTCGAAATCCAAACCGTCCTCACTGTCATCATCATCCTGCAGCATCGAGGTAATATCCTCTTCTAAAAGGACTCGATGAGGACGCTTACGAGCTGCCCTGAAACATGATATCGAGTGATCATGATATAATCTATACACACACAAAATAATACCCCTATCCGTCAATGTAGCTTACGGGCAACAAACACAAATTCAAAAAAAAGATCAATATAATGAAAATAAATGTTATTGATAACGTCAAATATTAAATATTCAAACACTTACCTGTTCATGTTATTGAAAATAAAGCCTTAAAACTCGAAATAACTATATTTAAATAATTTTCAATTCGGAGCACGCGCGCACTTGTTCAAACCACTAACGACTTTGTAAAAAAACTTCTATTGGTGACAAGTAACGCCATCTAGTGATTAGTTTTTAAACTTGTTCGTTACTTCTGTTTGTAGACTACAGTATACAGTGCGATGTATTGTCAGAAAACGAATTGTATGGATGTAGTGATAGATCGGACGGTATGTTGCTTACAGTCTACATCATGATATAGAGGGTTAATAAAATTAAACTTTTATAAAAATGCTAAACAAGCTTTTAAATGCATCCATTATAAATGAAGCTTTACAAATCTACACATACAGCACGAGCAGCGACAAATCAAAATAATAATCTATTGTTAAACCTACACTACAGAAAAATTTACTTAACTTCGCAATTGACCAACCAATCAATCAATGATAAACAGGCGCTCCTACTTTTGTACACAGCAAAACGACACTTATCATCAACAGCAGCTCAAAATGGAATGTACCTCATTACTAGATAATTGATGCTACTCGTCTCTCGTATCGGGATGACTTATTGACTATTGTTATTTAGCTTCTTGAAGTAAGCGATCATCTCCAATCTTTATGAGCAAAGCGTGGGTTTGATGAACGAGACGTTATGAGATTTGAGATATGAACCAAGGTTTCAGAGACAGGTGGAGGTCATAAGTTTTATTAGCATTTTAATGTAGGCTTTGTTGTCAATATTTGTCGCTTCGTGTGTATTTAAAACATTTATTTATTGAGTAAATGGATTATGTATTTACGTCACATATTGTATACAGAATTAGCCATTTTAAAAAAGTCGGTCATAATAATTCAACAATATTTACTGCATAAATGACGTTTTGAATATATTATGTAGATAGAATAGACAACAGCATGAGTAATTTTCTTCAATTACTGTATTCAATTATTATAAACTAACTAAAAAATACCCTATAATCAATGTAAATGATGACAGGCATGTGTGCAAATATGCTCTGGCTCTTCGTAAAATGACCTACCTGAAAAACGACTTAAAACACATTTTGTAACACAATCCGCTATCTTGGCTAAATCACCTTATCAGATCTGCAAAAAACAATATCAAGGGTATCAATCCGTTCCAATAGTTAAAGCTTTTCTGTAGTAAAATATACAACATTGCCTTCCGAGACAGCGCGGCGTCGTACCTGCAAGTTGGCCACAGAACAGGTTATTATGTAATATGGATGAGCCAGTTCACGTGTGAATGCGCTTTGCGTAAAAAGGTACCTACGTTAATTATTAATCATGATGTAATACGGGTGATATTGCATCCGTGAAACTAAGGAGGTAATCCTTGTTGGTTTTGATATTTTATTCTTGTGAGTCAAAAATAGAGAGATATACAATAGTTTAAACTCTTGTGTAGGTGGATTTTTTTCTGAAAATTCAATAGGTTATAATTATTTATTATATCTACGTACTTTTAAGTTAGCAAAACTTTCAACATTCTTCCGAAGATCAAATTATTTTTCTGCGTAATCGCTCTTATGCTTTTGGTGAATAAGCCAATTTGCTTCTGCTTTGTTCGTTATTACTTATTAGCATAAAAAGCTGCTGATTTAAACTTAAAAAAAAAACAATGAAAATGTGAACAATTTCTCAGCTAAAGTGTTAAGGAAACATTACCATAATTTATTTAAGAAAATCTTATCTCTTGAATCTTGCTGCTTATTTACTATTTCCTTATTAAAACATTCACGTACGTCCTTGAGGATTCGTGCTTACGATTTTATGGACGAGATCCATTTTGTAAAAGATAATTGGGAAAATAATACATACCTACATATTATTTGTTAGGGTTGAAGCTATCAAAAGATATAGGAAATCAATATATTAAAAAGCAAAGTTATCCGTCGTGTCTGTGTGTCTATTCGCGATAAAAGAACTATTTTTTTTAGGACTACTGCACCGATGTTTGTTCTGTTTTCATCAATTGATATAGTACCTAGTGCAGCTGAAGGTTTTACTATAATTTGGAAAGTTTTAGGCTACGCGGGTGAAGTCGCGGGTGGAATGCTAGTGTACATGTAAAAAAATATGAAATGACTTGCACATTGCAACCGGAAAGCCTTAAACATATTAGTAGGTTCAATTATTGACAAAAAAGCTGCCCAGCTATTTGCTCTTAATAAAAATCAGTAAAGTAAATGTGAAATACATTCCCTTCACTTTTTATGAAGATAATTACTACTTAATATTCAACAGGTGTATTTCTGTACATTTACTAAATGCACAGATAAGTCTTGACAAATTAAAAGTCTTATTTCTAAGATTTTATCGTGTAAAATACGACCATAATAATTTACCGCGTGATTTATGAGTGATTTCTATAAAATATATGTTGTGTCTCAAGTTTCAACATTAACGCAATGCGCAATTACTTCTGACAATTCCTAACTCTATTCCATTCCCTGACTTATTAAACTTAATAAATTTATTTAAAAAAACAACTATCTATAAACACATCGGTATCTATATCATTTAGTATGATTTTTTTTGTATGTATTAACACCTATCTGTGAATGCGGAACGTTTTACATAATATAGAGGCGACGTTGACACCTGGGCCACAGATAATTCAAACTCTATGGTAATTATCATCGTTACTTAAGTTTATGTATATGCACTATTAAACTCTAAACTTTTTAAATGCATAAAAATTAAGAGAGACTAATGAAAGTACCAGCTGAAAACTGTCTTTAATAAAACTGGCCAAGTGTGAATCGGACTCGCGCACGAAGTGTTCCGTACTATTATCTATAAAAGAAAATCATTAAAAAATTTAATAGGGTACGGAACCCTAAAAATTCCAGATGTGTGTATTAACTGACAGATTTTAACTTTCACTGCTTCAGTTTGTTTACGAGTTTAAATATAATCTAACAAATGGATCAATTGATAAGTCGCAAGAAAGTGTTTTCTCGGAATCCATTAAAGTGATCGGATAAGTTTATTGCGCCAGGCTTGTTTTGGATCAATTAGCATTAATTGAGCTTTAAATGATTGCTTTTGTTTTATCAAAGATACAATGGTGGAGAACTACAATGGTAGGTACATCTTAGGTTAGACATTTCTTTGTTCTGAATAGATTGATATTAAGAAGACCAGGTTTTTAATCTGTTAAATGGGAGTAAATCCCGATGGTTTTGTCTTTGTAAGAAGCGATATAGGATTTTTGGATGAATGAATGAATGAAAGCTTTTTTTCCAAACTCTTCCACGATTGCCTTTGAAGTGCTATTCTTCTCCAGGTCACTCCTACAATTTCCTTTAAATCATCCTACCATCTAATTTTTGTGGTAGGCAGTAGAAAGGATCTTTACGTTGTAATTCTTTTGAGTTTTTAAAGTCCATCTCCAATGTCCTCAATATAAATTTAATATAATCGGTCGTATCAAATATCTAATATTGTCAATGCTATTCATTACAAGGACATTATAAATCTACATTAAAAAGGTATCCTTAAGTAAACAAGACAAAATCCGGTATTTCGCAGCTTCGCATTTAGAACAACATCGTAACATATATTTTAATTTATTGATATATTTATAGCCGTCACACCTTATTTATTATAATGGAATTGTACAATAGTAAATGACGTAAACAAACCGACAGGCAGTAAATAATAAATGATTTACGGTGATGCCTTGGTGATGCCCTACAAGATATTCGTCCTTGTTAGCCATCTTATCACGTTCGCGGACAGTAACGACCATAGGCGTCTAGACAGCTAAAAGTGATACGACAGTACGTCTGTCGACGTATCAGTTTTTACTTGCATAAAATCAGTACGCCAAACGACGAGCGATTTTTCATACTATCATAAAGAACGGCATGTTGTACTGTCATCACAGGTATAATTACGACTTTTGTACTGTCACTGCAATAAGCGCGCTCCACATTCTCCACGAGAGGTTTTGTCTCGGGTCTCGCCAAAACTATTGACGAGACGAGAGCAGCTCTCCACATTCTCGCTCGCTCATTTGTGCGCTCGGTACTCGAACGAGATGGACGTGGAAACAGCTGTCGCTGGAGCATTATGTGCTGTGGCTTACTAAAATTATACGTTTATTCGAGAAAAAGTTGTGTCCAGTAAAAGTTACACTTATTACTATGACATGTATACTATTGCACAACTACTTATGAAAAAGTAAAACCTCGTCTCAAGTTTATACACCTCCAGGTACCATGGACATATATGATATACGACAATAACAACATGCTAGTTCAATCAGGATCATGGAGAAATAAAATCGACGAAATTGGCGCTCTTCGTAATTTACCAAGAGTAGCGCGTCGGTCAGCATTGGACGCAATAGAAGTTAGGGAAGAGTTTACAAAATATTTTTGTAGGTAACTTCTGTAATTTAATTGAAGTTAATCAATATGTCCAAAATCATTATTTTATAAATCTACGATATAGCTAGATTTATTAGAGACCAATATTTTTTTTTGAAAATATTGTGTGGGAATGTGGAGGGAGTGTTTTTTGTTTCGGCAAAACTACACGAGAGTCCTTTGATTCGGATACGAAATACCGACACGGGATGGAGACTGCACGAACATAGGCGAGACTTGCCGAATATGTCCTCCACACTCTCGTATTCGCTATGTCTCGTGTAGTTTTGCCGAGAATGTGGAGCGCGCATTATTTACAAAAAATCGTCAAAGGAAGGTACTTCCACGCATACATTCATATTTTTTTACCCCTCTCCCCGCGCACACTACGCCCGTGGGCGTCATGTTTGCATACGGTTAGTCGAGTACTGCGCCGCTGCGGTGATCCCGCGTGCCGCGTGTGAATTGTTGTTTAGAAAGTGAGTATTTTGTTTCCAACGTAATTTAATTGTTTTACTCATACTGGATGTACTAATTCAAGTCTAGTTGCTTATGTAAACAACATATTTATGTTGCTATTGTTTGTTGTGAACACGATTTTGTTGAACTAAATTTGTAACGAATATTTTTGCAAATGGCGTCTCGAGACTCGTTCGAAAAAGAACAAAAACGTCTTCAAGACCTGTTTGATGCAGCGTCTACCCCTGAATCGAGTCCATACCCATTTGCTGATGATGGTGACTATGAATCTGACGCTGAGTATTTACGACGTTTACGCCTATATCCGTTCTGTCATATCATATGGTTTTTTAACCATGTGTTGTAACACTACGCCCCTGGGCAATGTATGAAAAAAAGTAGTGTCTCAGTAGCTCCAACCTGTAAACCAGTACTGTCCGCGAACGTGTTAAAGCTAGGGAGATACTCTGCTAAAAACTTGTCACACGAATGCATATTATACTAGCTTTCCGGCCGCGACTTCGCCCACGTTTTCAAAGACAAACCCGCATAGTTCCCGTTCCCGTGGGATTTCCGGAATAAAACCTATTCTATGTGTTAATCCAAGTTATCCTCTATATGTGTGCTAAATTTGATTGTAATCGATTCAGTAGTAATTGCGTGAAAGAGTAACGAACATACATACTTACACATACACATCCATCCTCACAAACTTTCGCATTTATAATATAAGTTGGATGTAGGATAGGACAGGATTGAATCAAGATGTTTTTTATTCTTTTGAAATTCGCAACTACGTCAAACATTCTCACCATACGTTAATGAACGTGGTTAATTAGAGACAAAAATAACTCAGAAAACAGTACTTTATAATCCGATTTAAAAAACGCTTCACTGTGACGTAGGTATTTAGTACATACATAATCTGTGATTTTACGTCAACAGCGTTGAGATTTTGAAACTGACTGAAATTATAACAACGAAAGGTTGTGGTGAAACAATAGCATAGAATAGAGGATATTTTTTAAACAGCGGGAACTAAGTAATCACAATATACATAAATAATTTATTTTCACAGTAAATAAATAAATTGCACATGTCATTTTGCAAATATAATGTTCTAACGAAGTTCTAACAAGATTTGTACCAAAACAAATCGTTCACTTTTACTCAGAAAACCAGTGAAAATACAATGTAGAGTCATTCTAAGGTCATTCTGTTTTCACTTGTTTCCTTTAAAAATCCCCTTAAATAAATGTTAAAAAACGTGACTCTAGCTATCAGCGGTCAAGTTTAGGTTTTGACAGACCAGATGAAGCATCCATCACTCTTATCAGAGCTGAATGGCATACGCTCCAGATAATAGTGTTTGTTTTCGAAGTGATACCGCTGTTATGGCTGATTATTTACCTGACTTTTGAGTTTCGTTAGGTATTTAGTTATGCAATCTCCTTGTAAAGAGGACTCTTTATAGTTTAATCTATAAAAATTGCGATAAAAATATTCTTATTGCATCAAAGTTACCATATTATATAGGAACTTAACTAAGTTATATTGTTAAATCTTAATTATGAATTTCTCGTATAATCTCAATTCGAAATTACTCAATATGTTAGTGGGCGACATTTATACTTCTGACTTTATCAATCTTATATCCATTTTAGAACTAATCTTAGTTCTTCGAACTGTCTATTATAATTCTAATACTGTTATAAATAAATTTATATATTTCGCATTTCTTTGTTTTTAAAGTACTTTTGATTAAAAACTAGCTTACATATATTATGTAGGTAACATATTACCCATAGTTAACAATAACCCGAATTACGACCGTTCCCATTTATAACCGCAAAAATAAACAAAATATTTAAATTCATATAATTAAACAGCTAATTGACCATCATTTACTTATTATTTATCATCGTCGGATTGTCACGTGTTGTCACGCACTCATCTCCATTTATGCAATGTATCTTTTTAAGATCTAACTTTAGTACTTATGTATTTAACTCGTGACTGCATATTTTACTATACACTTAGATACGGTAAATAACAAATCACGAGGCGTCGTAT
This sequence comes from Colias eurytheme, assembly GCA_907164685.1. NCBI lineage: Eukaryota > Metazoa > Arthropoda > Insecta > Lepidoptera > Pieridae > Colias > Colias eurytheme. The sequence goes on along the minus strand of CAJQZN010039364.1, from coordinate 5,709 downwards.
TATTATACAAATTTCAATATCACGATCATAACGATTTTGCATTATATTTTAATGTTTACTTCAAATGTTTTTGAAAGACATTGAAAACTAGAAGGTAAATCATACTCGTAATAATGTTGCTGATCCTTGTTAAACCTGAATTATTCATAGCGTATTTAGAAGTACCTACCTATAGTTTATAAAATAGCTTGATTATTTGTGCTAACTTCACTTACCTATGTAAGAATCAAATTAGCAACTGTTTACATAAAATAAACAGGATAGATACCAACAGAATACATCGAATAATTAAGTCACTAAGGGCCGATTTTTCGATCCTTAGTTAAAACTTATTCGTCGAATATCGTATAAACGATATTCGAAATGGTTGTTTTAAACAACCATTTCAAAAATGTGTTACTTGCCCACTTTTTGACAGTTTTTGGGTGACATCTATATATTATTGTGTAGGGTAAACTCACCTAATTATGTGACTCACTTAATTCGGAGATACAACGTTTGGACTCTTTTACAGCGTTATAGGAGTAAAATACAATACATTAAAATTAACCCTATGGTATGGTAATAAAGCTTCTTTTTGTGTACAAATTTTGGCTAAAATCGTGCGGGTGAGATAGTAACAATCACGGGATTTGTCACTGCGCCCGCCATGTTTGACGCTTCACCGATAGCATGCAACTGTGCTGTCATTATTTAATTAATTTTAAATAGAAAAGGTGAGTGTAAGTTCATGATACTTTGACAATTAATTGTTAAAAACATATTCTTGTTGATACCGATAAAGGTTTTAGTAATTTTTCATTTGTTTTTGCATAATACCTTATTTCCTGGGTTCAAAAATTTAACGATTCTCAAGATTGCAACTCAAAACAGTGTCACCGAATTAACCAAGCAAATTTTTATTATTTTCAATTCGTGTATTAATAATTGTTTTCAGTACGTATACGTTAGTCGTTTAAGTCAGAAAATATTTATTTTTACTCAGGTAAAAAAGTAGGATCGCTTTCAAGCATTTTAAAAAAGTCCGTTATTTTTTTTATAACATAATTAAGTGAGTTATTTTTTATTTTAGACAGCATGGAGGAAGACAAAAATAAAAATAGAAAATATAATGAAACAACCCTGACATCCGCAATTCAAAGTATTCTGCAGTCAAAAATGAGTCTGTACACACAAACAATTATAAAGTCCAATATTGTTTTTTATTGTTCCCTTCTTTTGATAGTATCTCATTGATTAATAAAAACATAATTATTACTTTCAATATGTTTATATTTTTTTATTAATTGTATTTTTTTACTTTTGTGTTAAAAAATAATAAATACTCGCATAATTCGGTTATAACAGAATTAGAGAAGTACTATCACCGAATTATGGTGATTGTCACAGAATTAGACAAGTCATCGCGGTTTGATTAAGCTCATTTTACGCTGAGTTAATTCATATGTGTTAAGATTACACTTGCTCCATTTGATAAATAGAAGATTGATTAATGTTCCTATTAAAAATAAAAATAAAATTTATGAAGTTTAACCTGCTTTTTTTTTCATATTCTGTTTTGTCACAGAATTAGATGAGTTGACTATAATACTTTATTCGACGGATAAGATTTAACCAAGGATTGAAAAATCAGCCCTAAATATGTAGAACCCCTAGTGTGGCCCGTGGTTTTACACGTATTGCTCGTATCGTGATGTAATTTGGCCCGCAACCTCAATAAATGGACTAGAGAACAGTGAAATAACTTTTCAAATCGGGCTCGTGCTTCCTGAGATTAGCGCATTCAAACAAACAAACCAACTCTTCAGCCTCATAACATTAATATAATAAACTTCAAGGTACTCAACAAAATACCAATACATATTCCGAGCGAAATCAATCAAGTTTATATACAATACCAATGAATAAGGGCATAAACAATATTACGAATGATCGTAAAATCGTATCGATAAATGGAGACATGACACATTGAGGTCTCCGCGCCTCAGATAACTGGTGATAATGAGGACTTATGTCTTCATTGTTCTTATTGATTGTATGGCGAGTTATGTAAGTGTAGTGTGTTGATTTGGGAACGGTGAACGAAAGTCTAGACCAACGGGGAGTGCCTGCGAGATTGGAATTTGAATAACTGTTGAATGAATGTGACAACTCGATACAGATTCAAGAGTATGACTATGGAATCAATCAATCTGTATAATGATATTATGTAGTAGGTCATTTTTTGCACATAATAGATTGTCGCCTTGTTGTCAGTTGTCACTGATGTTCCCTGCTATATGCATCGTCCATCGTTGTTTTAGATAAAAAGAAAAGACATAAGGTGATACTTAGTCGTGGAAATGATTTGTTTGAATTTTAATGGAATTAAACAGGACATAATTCCTTTTGTCAGTTTTCAAGAGTATCCTTTATTGAAAAATTATTTACAGGCGTTTTAAATAATTTGTGACGTCAAGAACTTTGTTTAAAGTAATTAATCAAATGCGTTGATGCCAATTAAAAAAATGCAATCAATAACTAAGAGCTTTTCTTTTCGTGTTCTATTAATCGATCTAGAAATTCATACATCTGTTATAGATGTTCTGTTTTTACGGTCACGTATTTTGAGTAAAAGTGAACGATGAATATGCATCTTTATCTGGAGAATTGGACCATTAAAACAAGGGCACTTATTGCATCCGTGTTAAGGTCCAATTTGAAGGTCACGCAAATGTTTCACCTAATCAATTTGATAGCCCTGCAAATTGAAAGGCCGTACGCTACAATTCGTGCATTACGTTCTGTAACAAGTGAATTTAAAGCTTAATTTTATTGGGTTAAAGTTTAAAATTAACTAGCTATGTTGCAGTAGAATGTTGTTTCGTTTAATAAAAGGTGTACTATATCTTTTTTATTTATGAGAATACTAGCGGTCCGCCCCGGCTTCGCCCGTGGTACATATTTACGTTTTCTCTACATAAGAACCATCCTCGTACTTCAAGAAATATAATAAAAAAAGAATTATCGAAATCGGTTCAGCCGTTCTCGAGTTATGCGCTTACCAACACATTTTGCGATTCATTTTTATATATAAGATAAGATAAACAGAAGCATATTAACTTACCCTATTAGTTTAATACACAAACATACTCGTAACATGTACCTAATCTAGTTTTCTGTTGATTGCTATTTAATTTCGATTGATTCATAATATATTTGTTTACAATTACATCACAACATAATAATAATGCATTTTAGAAATCTCAACCAACAATATTTTTTATAAGTACTAGTATTTATCATAATTTATAATATTATGTATTATTAATAGCTAATTCGATGGATGCGATCAAACAATTATTTATTATAATAATTGCGCTAAACGAGCTTCCTCTTTAACCGCATTATAACAACATAATATAATATTAATATGATTCATTATTGCATAAACAATTTGCAAGACAGGATTTTTAAATGTTTCATAATGATAGAATGCGGTCCACGAGTTATTCTATAAGGAAAATGGATTACCCTTATAAAACTTATTGTTTACATTATTCGTTTTGTGGAGTGACTTTTACATTGCCAGTGACTGGCAAATTGATTTAGGCCTACGTGTTTAGTTACATGTCTCCATGAAATTGTTTAAAACAAATTACTTTTAAATATGACCAAAAAATCTCTTAGATACGTTATTTTATTGGATAAAGTCTGTCAATGGGAAAATGTGGTAGAGATTGGTAGAGTAAAATTTGCAATTTATTTATTTATTTATTTATTTATTTATTTATCATTTATTCAGGAAATTATTCAAATTATTATAATATAGAAATTATTCATTACAATTCTTAAGAGTTAAGACTAAACAATTTAAAAAAAATTATATATATACTTAAAAACTAAAATTACATTGACATAAAAAAAAATAAAAATAAAAAGCAATATTCCCTGAAAAGGTTTTTTTTCAATTGATCTATATTTAACTTCTATAAAAATACAATTTTTTCTTATAACATTAGGAATATGTATAATTGTATATTGATTAGTATTTAATACAAGCCATCATAGAACTACTTCATATACGTTCAATGTTTTTTTAACGCCTTTAAGTTGTTAGTGAAAAACAATTTATCGTATAACCCATTTCCGTACTTTATAACATTAAAAACCAATATAAAGTTTATATAAATAATATTGAATCACATAATTAAAATTGTTCTATAATTACTGTTAATTATAAAAAAATATCTACGACCGTATTTACGTTGAGCTATTGCATTATTTCTATTACAAGTCGTTCTAAACACTATAAATATTTGCAGATATAATACATTATGCTTTTGTAAATAACTAATGTCCATCTAGTATGAATAAGTATTCCATAAGCCAGCATATAGTTTAAGAGATGCATATATATATTTAAGAACGAAAATTAAGCAACGTTACCTTGTATTTTTTCTTTTAGTGAGTACAATAAATTATTTATTCATTGTGTTAACAAGGTATCTGTATCTGTATGATAAAAATTTATAAAAAATATCGATTCTTCTATCGAAAACAAATTGCAGTTTGCTTTTAAGTTTTTTATATGAATATTAAAAAGAATAGATTGCACATTAAACAAATAAACCACCAAAATTTTCGTTTAATTCTGATTCAAAATTCATTGCAACGACATTGAAATGACGAATGAAATTTTTAGAACACACATTACATTAATGATAGACCAAATAACTCCAGCTCTTAGACTATAATCTACAACGTAGGTTAGCAAAATACCTAAGCGTAAGTTAACACATGAATTAAGCATGTCGTTGCGTAACGGCCTTGCCACCGACCACCCTGCACCTAGCTCCAATCTAGATATTATCTAGTTTGGCTTAAGACACGCACTGTACATTGCGATAGTATGCACTATGCACTCTGCAGTCTGTGCTTTCTAAACGAATTTGTACTTAGAGCCTAGAGGTTATATAAATTTGCTAAAATAATATGACGAATAACTGTAACCTGACGAAGAAATCACTAAAGAACTATAAGCGAATAAATTGATGATAGTAGCTAATAAAAAAGGGAATAAATTGATGAGCTCCACGCAGTTACATACCGAAAAGTGTACAGATAGTTTAAAATTTTATAATTATAATGAATTTCTTCTAAATAGCATAGTTATTATCTAAATATGTATATAAAATAAGCAAGTTATAACATACATTTTTATTCGACAAAGTATTTCAATGATAATAAAAGTAATGCATGCTGATGCAAAAGGAATATATTCATAAGTTGTATTTCTGATATGTTTCCTACAGTATATTAAGTCGTTACATTAAGTTATTGCCAGCAATAAAAATGCAAACAGACAAATGCATTGTAATACATTGTACAATAATTTATCAATAATATCAGCAGTTTATTTCTGAACAAACTCTTTCATAATTTAACATTTTTAATATTGGTCACATTGTTGTTTTGTCAGTGTGTATAAAACTTTGTAGTTTTACAATCGTTTGTTATTTGTTATTGCTGCAAAAACATTGTAAAATTTACGACTTTCAATATGTTTTTTTTTTGTAAGATTGGGCAGTAGCTTCGCCATGGTTAAGACCTCCAAATTAAATCGTAAGATCGAGAGATGGAATGTACCAAATTCAAATCTACAAAAAAGAAAGCATCATGAAGTAACACGCATGTCCAAAAACTTAATTTGATAACATGCAACATCTG
>CAJQZN010039363.1:0-11217 GCA_907164685.1 Colias eurytheme | reverse complement strand
AAGAACAATTATTTCAACTGAGAAGAAAATTACTCACAGATTTAACAGTCTCCAAATAATCAGCCATATATCCCAAAATGCCTTCAAAACTGTCATCCTGTTCAGTTTTCACTGTTGCATCAGTTTCTTTTTCCTTTTCAATTGCCTTGGCTCTTTCGTGATTCATCATAAAGAACGCTTCAGTCAAACCAGGCTGTTTGCCGACACAGGTCGCGACAAATTCCAAAATGGCCACCTTAACCCCAATAGTTTCGTATTCATCGCGCAGTCTGTCCAAGAACATGACCCGAACCTTGTACGCGCTCATGTCTAGTAATGCAAACAGTGACATTTGGAAACCCTGAAATATCAATTTAAATTATAACTAAGTAAAAATGCAAATTAAAATTGAGGCATATAAATATTGAATTTTGAAAATTTTCAAAACTTTTATTATGTTACACAAATAAAGGTTCCGTTCCAAGAAAACTCACTTCAGCAAATCTCTTCAAAAGCCTACAACTCAACACCGACAAACTTTTGTTAAACGCATGATTGATATAGCTGACCACATTGGGCACAACTTTCAGTCTATCCACTTGTTTATTTTGTGCAAATATTAGGTGTTCCAGTGGAGTCACTTCGTTAGTATCATTTATTAGATTCTTCTGTCGTAGCGCATACATGATTAGAGCTAAACAGCGTTGTAGAGTAAATGTGTATTGATATGCCGATCCCGAAATCCAGTTGGTATCTTCGTGGATAATTTTTTCAAGGGATTCGTTACCTGGTGGAATTAGCAGTTTTAAGATTATTTGTAAAATGGTTTTGAATGTGTGTTTTTAAATAATGCAGCTTTGTGAAGAAAAAACAAATAGCAATAGAAAGTATTAATATATGTACTGAAAATAATACAAAATTTGAATAAGGGAATACAGCTTTAATTTAGTGTGCTTTGAAAAATTTTAAGTGTAAGTAAGTAAGTAGTGTGTAAGAGTGTTTAAATTTTATTTTATTTGGACATACATTTCACATTTAAAGACTTACCCACAGAAACAATCTTTAGTAATTCCAGAGCATTTTCTGTATACAGAAGACCATGGATACAAGTTCGTTTCAACAACATGACTGTGGGTTTATTATCAGTCTGCTGTAGAACCATAGTGAGGTAGTTTGCACATTTCTGTATGAGCAGTTTTCTTTCTGTTGTCGAACTGTAGCGCCAGCCGTATACATTGGGAAATACTTCACGGAGGATAAGAATAAGCCCCGGCAGAAGGATTTCTGTTACGATACGATCGTCCGTTGTTACCTGAAATAATAATAAAGATTCAATAAAATAGGAAATAAAAACACGAAATTAATTTTTGTTTAATTAATCTTATAAATTTATAACGAATAGAAAAAAATCGATCACGAGGCGAGACTCAAACCCTGGCTGTGTTGGTAAAGTTTCCCCCCCGGATTGGCGTGAAAGGATGCGGGTTCGAGTCCCGCTATTCTTCTTTCTATTCTTTATAAATTTATATTTATAAAGCATTTGAATGCCATAAAACCAAAAATTGAATCTTTACTTATAAAAAATACACTATTAAAAACATATTATGCATTCATATTTTGAAATAACGATTTCTCTTTCGTACATACCTTGTGGAAGGCACATAGCATATCAATATAAGTAGTGAGAAACTTATAAGTTCCACTTGGTTGTTCAATAGATATGAGGTATGAGCCCACTGCTGCTGAATCTAAGGACACACCATTTGCATATTCTACATGGGACAGCTGATGTTTCGTTATGCGCGGCAAGAGACCTGTGTTTATTAACCTGGAAAAAAGAAATATTTTATCTCGCTGTCATAATTTTTTTTTTTAATAAATAAACCAAATATTTTTTTTTATAAATTAAGTAATGAATGTATTTATATTTCCTAAAAAAATAATTATTCTATACACATAACTAAATGAAGTTAAATGTACTAAAACTAGGTGGTCATTAAATTTTTTATTTAAAGAAAATTTTACTCACCGTAAATGAATTTCCTTGGAAAACAGTGGAATCAATACAATACAGACATTGAGGCATTCAACCAACAATTGCAATGGGGGTGTTTCCGCACGCATGAACCTCAATAACACATCAAACACGCCTTCACTTGGCCCCACCAGGCTTTTAGGAATTTCTTTATCTTCTACAAGTGCATTTAATATACCGTTCAGCACTTTAGTACCTTCATACACTCTTTCTAATGTCACATTCAAGTTATAATGTCCCTGTTTTCTATCTAGAACTTTCTCTATTTCACTATTGAATACTGTCCAGTATGAGATGGGTGTACGAAAATGAATCATTGTGCCTTCCTTCCGTTCTAAGATTGTGGCTTTCGACCCAGCTTCGACATGGTAGGTATTATCGCCAAGAGGGTAGTAATCTCTACCGATGACTGCATCTTCAGATTGTAACAATACTATTGGTACTGCATTTGGATTGTAAATTTCTGTGTACACAGGTAGGTTTTTCAGTTCAGCAATTAGCTAAAATGTAATTTATATGTACATCAGATACCATACAAAAAAGTATTAATAAAAATATTTTATTACAAACCTGTAACAGATATACTTTTATATATGTCATACTACTAATGCATACATGCTAAGACAATTGACCAAAAACACAATATCTAATTTTAGATTTTTATATCAACTTACATTTCTTACACTGTCCTTCCCTGCTTCAGCTAAACCAGCAGCCAAAATGGAAATAGCATCGAAATTAAAAGGGAAATACTCCAATGCAGTATTCCATAAAGAAACCACACCACAATTGTCTTCTTTTTGTTGTAATAACCAAAATTGCTCAGCTATTGATGGTGACTTAATCAATTCTGAACATAATTGCATGATGCCAGGTTGGCAGCTGATTGTACCATCTCCATCAAATTTGTCACAAACTTCATTCAAAAGCTTGAAAATCCTCTTTCTTACTATTTGGGCACACATGGAGTCATCCTGAAAACAAAGTTTTTAGTATAAATAAATGCCCATTGTCAATCATATCATATCTGATCATCATCATCTTCAGGTGGCCCATTTTTTTGAATACAATTTTATTAAATCTAATTACTCAATATGCAAGTGAATAACAATCATCTTGATAATGCATTCTAAAGTTACAAAAAAATAATTTTTTGCTTTTGGAAATCCATACTAATATTATAAATGCGAAAGTAACTCTGTCTGTCTGTCTGTTACTCAATCACGCCTTAACTACTGAACCAATTTGCATGAAATTTGGTATAGAGATATTTTGGTACCCGAGAAAGGACTACTTTTTAACCCGGGAAATAGGATAGGTTTTATCCCGGAAATCCCACGGGAACGGGAACTTTGCGGGTTTTTCTTTGACTGCACGGGCGAAGCTGCAGGTGGAAAGCTAGTATGTAAAATAATTGTAACTCATATTACCCTCTGAAATGTTTTTACAATAATTACTTACATTAAACAAAGTGCTACTTAGCATTTGTTTCAAGAATTCAAACACTTTCATCCTGAGTGAAATGGCTCCATAATGTTGATACTGTGTTTCAAATAATTTTACATGTTGGTCACTCTGCAAAAGAAGTATCATATAAAAAATGCAATATAAATTATTCCATTAAAATTTACGTAAAATTATTGTATAATCTAGTAACGGATAAGTAGGCGATATTATACATAGTAATTAAAACAACTTTTATAAGTTGAATAAGGTTTTACAAACTTAAAATTGGTAAATGACTTTTACTTCAAAATGTCTCACTTAACACTTTTAAATGAAACTTTACCTGTAATGTAATCATCATCCAAGTCATCAACATTGGGCTTTGCTCCATATGTGGTTGAATCTTTGTAAACTCATTCTCTACAGACTCTTTAGTTCCCTCTATCCATGGTGATAGGTTTTTGCTAAAAATGAATGGTTAGTTGAATGAAAAATAAGTTTTCAGTTTGACTTTATATACTTAAAACTAGGGATGTAACGATACATGATTTTGTCGATACGATACCGATACCGATATTTGTAGTAATGTATCGGCGATACCGATACCGATACCGATATTGATGGCTTGGTAGAAAAATAAATAGTGAATTATGCATAAAAAGTTACCAACATTTAACAGAGACAACTGTTAATCGTATTCTTTTAAATAAAAATGCCAAATTAAAAAACAACAAAACCATTTATTTTAGGGGTATCATTTAAGCTATCACCAATTTAATTAGTTTTGTGTTTCTTAAATAATAGGGTTTATCCTCAAAATAGTAGATCTGTCACCAAAATGTAGTCACCAAACAATGCAAAATCAGTTCCACAATAAATCACCTAAAATCCTGAGATATAAGGTCTAGTATCAAATAAATGTTTTTGTATGTATTATAATAGGTGTGTCCTAATAAGTAATTTAAAAACTAATTTAAAGAGATAGACCAATAAATAATTATTATGTTACTAGAAAATTGCATTAAGTTCAAATAAAAAATTAGGGTTGTCATCATCGTTTCAACAAAATTAAGATTCTGCTACTTAACTAGACTCCCAAGGTTCTAAATGTCCACTGGTAGTATAAATTATATTTAATTAAAATTTTTAGCAGAGTAGTAAATATAACAATTAAAATAATTGTTTAAAATAATTACCACTGAACAATCAGCGCTGGTTTAAAATAGCTGGCTTATGGCTAGCAGAATTTTAGTCTGTGTTTTTTTTTTTTAATAAAAAAAATTGGTTGTTTGTAAAGTAGGTTTACGATCGAGATGTTTACGCGATAACATAATGCAGTGGCAGCGCTCGAGATGAGACGGGTAGAGCAGGCTCCAAGGAGATGTTCGTTTGCAAAAATAGCGGACCTAAATCTGACTTCTGATATATATTGTATAGGTCCCAGACATCCTATAGACAGATGTTGCCAACCAGTTTTGTGGTCCCCCTGCCCGCACCCCGGTAATTAAATATGGCATACAAAGAAAAAAATAAAAATTTCCAAAACATGCCGTGTGGGGTATCAAATGTAAGAGCTTATTAAGTAGATCACGAATATATAGCATACTATATACATTTCTTACACTTTCTCTAAGATTTTTTAGAAAATTTACGAAAATGGTCCATTTTTAAGTTAACTTTCAACCACTATAGATTGAAAACTCATGAATATATTTTTTAAATTATTATTTTTAATAATTAACAATAGTCCATTGTTTATGATTCAATAGTTCGTAATATAATATAAGTGAGCTATGTGGTGGATTTGATGAAAATAACTATATACTATATGAACTTGAAAATATACTCGCCATCTTTGAATGCTCCCCCCACTCCCCCATGCAACTATTTCACTGTACGAAATATTGAATCGTAAACAATGGACTATTGTTAATTATTTAAAATAATAATTTAAAAAATATATTCATGAGTTTTCAATCTATAGTGGTTGAAAGTTAACTTAAAAATGGACCATTTTCGTAAATTTTCTAAAAAATCTTAGAGAAAGTGTAAGAAATGTATATAGTATGCTATATATTCGTGATCTACTCAATAAGCTCTTTCATTTGATACCCCACACGGCATGTTTTGGAAATTTTTATTTTTTTCTTTGTATGCCATATTTAATTACCGGGGTGCGGGCAGGGGGACCACAAAACTGGTTGGCAACATCTGTCTATAGGATGTCTGGGATCTATACAATATATATCAGAAATCAGATTTAGGTCCGCGATTTTTGCAAACGAAACTCCACTGAGAGTCCGGTCTAGGGAGATCGGTCCGTCTCTCTCTCGTTATACCTGCGATCGCGCTCGTGAGGTTTTGGTGTGACACAAGTTTATGAACATGTCACCCGACTAAAACGATTTTAAAAACGTTATCACGTTAAAACTTAAAAAAATTCAAAATTATTGATTTCTTTCCTTTACATAAACAAATTTGTGATTGGAACACTCCTAGTAAGCAAATAAAATGCTTGTGTCAGGAGGTTCCGCTCTTCCTTAACACTATTACAGAAACAGAAATAAAACAATATGAATGAATACAATGCAAAAACATAAAAGAAAAGAAATAATTTAATAAAAAATACAGTGGAATCCGTTTATAATGACATCGAAGGGAATCGACAAACACGTCATAATAAGCGGACGTCATACAAAGCGTTATGTGAAATGAAAAATCTTTTTTATGTAAATATGTATGTATTTAGGTAAGTATTTTAATACAGAAACATCTTATACTTTCATATGTATAGGTACATATTAAATCAAAATCAAAATTGCACGTAATCAGCCGATTATTAGAATAACACATACAAGTGTATTTTTTCTATAAGTACACTGTAATTTTTGTCTGCTTTTGTTTTTTCATTTTATTGTAAAAACAGTCTCTAATACTATTGTCTATAGATAGATATGGTCAAATTATCATTTTCAATATTGTTGTTAATAAATCGTGATAATGAATTCACTTCGGTCATTATAACCAGACATGATTTATTAAAAATGGGTCATAATAAGCGGCATGTCACTGTAAGGGAAGTCAATATATCCGACTTTTTATAAATAATTTTATATGAAAACCAAACTTCGTAGTGCAATTACGTCATAATAACCGGTTGGTCAATATAGGCGGAGTCATAATAAACGGATTCTACTGTATATCGGTATCGGTTGATTTATTATCGGCGATACCGATATATCGGCTTGCCGATTATATCGGCCGATATATCGTTATCGGTATTGTTACATCCCTACTTAAAACACATATTAAAGTGTATAAAAATATGAATTATTAAATTTTATTTACTTGTACTTACATTTTTTCATTATCTACAATAACCATAAACAATCCAATTTCCATATACATAACTCTCATACACACTTCTCTGTGCTTTTCTTCCAAGAGATCATTGAAAGCTTGATTTTTGCCAAAATTATGTTTTCTAAACAATTTGAACAGTTTGACAAACTCATCTTGAGTGATTTGTTGTTCATTAGCTAATAACATTAAAATCTGGAGTATAGCAACTTGTTCCCTTAAGTTGGACTTTGCCCATTCTTGCCTCACTGTATCATTGTTAAAATCACTTTGTATCTTCCTTGATGGAGGTGCAGACGCTAACAGTTTTTCAAATTGTGATATAAGAGACGCTTTTAAATTGCTTACACCTATATCATTAAATATTTTATTGAACAGTTCATTATACTTATGATTTGTATCTGCCTTAAATTCTATGATATATTGTAACAGTTTCAATACAAATAATCTTTCAGCATGATAGAAATTCCAGACATTAGGAGATAGGAATGTTGGCCTTGTATCCACAAATGCTACATTTTTCAATGCATTTGCTGGTGTTCCATATGAGATATCACATAAATAATGTTTTAAAATTTCCCATATTTGAAAACAGTCTACATCCTGGAAAGAAATACATGTAAATATAGTACCAATGCATAAAGAGTTTAGTTTAATTTTCGACAAATGTGTGTTGATACATATAAAAGTAACTTACGATATAATGTTGTAGCGTTTGAACAACATTTAAGAGCTTAGTTTGATCCGAATATTTAGATTGCAGCTGTGTAAAGGAGTTAGCTTTGGCAGGTTTATAACAAGCGAGTCCTTGCTGTAAACAGCTAATGGTATCCTTGTTATCTAAAACCTTTTTAAGTTCCTCGTTCGTAAGGCTTTGTGAAAATGTCCAGCGCCATAATTGCTTCCAATATCTGTGAAAAGTTAGTGTAAATAAAACAATGGATTTATATGCCGAGATTGAAATGGATATTAATTTAATACTTACGGAGTACAAGCACTTGTCATGGTGGTTGTATTTTTTTTAAATAATGATACTATCCGTTAAACATAATATTGTAATAATAGTTTTGTTTATTTGCCGCGGAAATAAAAAATAAAGATATTATTTTTAAGGTTAGAGGAGAGCCGTTAAGTTACATTGACAGGACAAGTGTCATATTTTAGGTCACAGATAATTGATAAATAAAAATTGTTGTAAATTATTGCCAGTTATATGATAAAAGAAAACGTTTTTTCTAAATGTTTTGAGATTATGAATGAATTAAGAAACAAAAATACTGAATACTTTCAAATTGATCATATCCGGTATAAATTGGGCTAAATTCAACTAGAATAGACTGTATTGAATTTTGAAATGACGGGATTGTCATCATGACTATGATCATTGAGTCATAAGTGGCAACATTAACACTTTTTAACATGGCCGCATGTTGAACGAAACGATTTTCTTTACTGTTTGCCAAATAAACATAAAATCGGTGTTATTTGAGGCGGATATATGTTGATCGGCGTGCTGAAGTTTAAAACAAACAGTTAAACATATAGTCGGTAAGGAATTTATCCACTAACTCAGTGAAAACAAATTGTAGGGTAAATGTTTTTACGAAACAAAATTTGTTTGTGTCATAGGCAGCGATCGTTAAGATGATGCATCACCCGAACATGCATCATCAGCCAATGTCTGGGCATCCGCCCCAACACCTCCCAGGTCACCAGGGCATGCCTGCACATCATCAAATGCCGCCGCATCAAATGCACAGAGAGAACAGGCACGTAACGTTGACTAGGTAACGTTCGGCTTTTTATTATTTTGTTTTGCTACTCACATAAACAGCTTATTTCTTTTTAATTTGCATTAAACTATTAATATAATTTCAAATTATGAGTCTATTAAATTCATGTGTGTGGTGTAGATGCGATGTAATCTATCTAATCAAATATCTAATACCATACTTAGTTCAATATGTGACATGTCCACAAACCACAAATTCGGCGCTAAATAAAAACAGACAGTATAGTTGGTTCAAAAAGGAAATAATTTTTCCCGATATTATATTTTTCAAATATTTCACTTTCCATTTAATTTATTGAAATAAGTAATTTAAATTCCCCATTTATGCCATTTGAATTTTGAATTTTTTTTCTTTTTTTTTTGGGACATTTAAAGATGTCTACTTTTGTTATTTATTTAATTTCAACTTACTTGTATGAAAATGATCCTAAAAAAATATGGGCTCTGTTTTTTCCTTCAGTATATTGTTCAACACATAAACATACTCTCTGAAACATTTTATCCAATTTAATATAAGTACCTAATTCAAAGATAAAAGTTAATATTCAAATATAAAAAGCCATAATATGTATCATAACAGTCCAGTATCTAATAAGATTTTATCAATTCCATGAATGATGAATTTAATAAAACCTTCTTAGCTTTTATTCAATTCAAATATTTATTCTAATTTATTTTTAATTTAGAATAATCCTACATTCAATCTGCCTAAAATCCCCTTAAGTACACATTATGTCAAATAATACAAGGTGTATTCTATCTTTCTTTTTATATCTTACTTGAGATTTCAAGAATGGGTCACTCAAACATTGACACTGTTCAATGAAAATAAAATCCCTCTGTTTTATCCAGTCTATAGACCGGCGGCGGCATTCATATGCAAATTATGTGTAATTTGTTGATATGTGGAGGGTCCTTTGCGGCTCTCTTTGTTACTTAAACTGGTCATGAATGGAACATATGACTGCAGCTTTGATCCAAGCTGATCGAACACTGAGTTTTGTGTTCAGCCTGATATATAGCGTCTATTGAACGAACGGTCAGTTGGAATAACAGTACCACAGCAGGCTCCTCTCTAAACGGTCCCTTTGAAAGACTTTCGAATTTCTCATGGACATTTTATACAAGACTAGTGAAATTGTGCAAGGTTTCTATTTTATTTTTAGTATTGTTACTGAGTGAATTTCTAGTTGTGATTGTAAAAATGGAGTAGAATTTTGTATATTACTATGTGGTGTGACATGTGTTTGTTCAAATTAAATAACCTGATTATTGTAGCCAATTATCACTTAAATTATTCATAGTTTTATTGACAGGTAATTAAATTATTAGGCAAATGCAAAATGAAAAATGTTTAAATTTGCGGTTTGATTTCTACATTTGGAATTAGTCCCTTAATTTTCTTGAGATGTTTCTTTTTTTTCACTGTTCTTAATAATAATATGTTCATTTTGATATTACCAGCAATGATATATTATTACAGTTTTGATTAAGTCAAGTAATTTTAGTGCATGTTAGAATTGCTTTAATTCCACATCTCCACATGTTATAGAAATGTCTGGTGTATTTACGAGTATTAAGATATATTGTTAGATTACTGAATGTAAAAGTGTCTGAATGTGTGTAAAGTAAAATCAGTCTCAGACCACAGTTGCGTAGTGAAACCAGTAAGGTTTTTTGGACTTTTGACGTGATAACGTTTTTAAAATCGTTTTAGTCGGGTGACATGTTCAGAAACTTGTGTCACACCAAAACCTCACGAGCGCGATCGCAGGTATAACGAGAGAGAGACGGACCGATCTCCCGTCTCATCTCGAGCGCTGCCAGCAATAAGACGTTATCACGTAAACATCTCGATCGTAAGCCTACTTTACAAACAACCAATTTTTTAAAGTGAAACTTTTATTACATTGTCTCAAACTTTTTGGTCTGTGTATCGCATGTCGCGTGTATCGCGTCAGACCGTCACGCGACATGCGCTACACAAAGCAGTGTTCGGAACCGTTCGAACAGTTTCATTTTTACCGTGGTTTCATAAAACCACAAAACATTTTTTTTGCAAGTGAGTACCAAGTTTAAAGTGTAGTGTACACACAGAGTACCACTGGGTCCGTCAGCGGGCGGCAACATGGGCGCGCACGGGCAGATGAGCGGCATGGGCACGATGCCGGTGCACCACCCGCCGGCGCAGCGCCCGCCGCACCCCATACGCGCCATGCACCACCCGCCGGCGCAACACCACAACGTGCCACCGGTGATTACTTTTTTATTACAATTATCATATAATTTACATGTTTTTTTTTTTTCTTTATTTGGTCCGCTAACTGGACGTTCCAACATTTAGAAATAGTGAAAATACAATCACAATTATTGTGACTTTTAGTTGGACGGCCTTCTAGGAGCGAACACAACATGCAACAATTATATACCTACACTTATAACAATAATTAAAAATAACAATTAAGTAAAACAATTAAAATGTTAGAATGTTAGAATGTTCTTAAAGTATATTCAATTTGATTGTACATGTTAAACTGTAAAATGACGTATAGTTATGGTGATCGAGAAGGCACCCCTGTGGGACACCTTCACTGCACTCCCGATT
>CAJQZN010039360.1:0-33098 GCA_907164685.1 Colias eurytheme | reverse complement strand
TTGCTCGGCGCTCTCCTGTGGACCTATGCTGTTCATAGTAAAAGGATCGCGCAAGCCGCGATCTATCGTAATAGATCGCGGAGATTTTGACTTGCGTTATATTGAATATGCGCTCTTAACATATAAAAATATTTTTATTTGCAATAGGAACGTCTTCAACAAATCGATTATAGGCACTATCCAAACACATTATCAAAGTTGCAAATCCCTCAATTAATTATATAGACATTAAGGGATTATTCACACACACACACACACCATGCGTGTAACGTAATATCCCTTTATTTACGAGCCTAATGAAACGTAAACAATACCCGGGAGTTACACACACACACACTCTCAAACCGGATATTTTCAACACGTTGCGCCCCGCGGAGATCCGGATAAGCCTGCACTATCCTTATCTGTAGATGACTTAAGTGGAGGCCATTAGATTCGCGATATTGAGCCTTTGAAGGCTGTATAGTAAGTAAGTAAAAAGTTTTGAATAAATATGACGTGGTAAACGCTCTTGGAGAGATAAAAGAAGGAAGATGATATTCCCAGTATTAGTTCTACATCTAAAGTTGTATTATCAATATTATACGAAAAAAAATGTTGTGTTTTATGAAACCACGGTAAAAGTGAAACTGTTCGAACGGTTCCGAACACTGCTTTGTATAGCGCATGTCGCGTGACGGTTGGCTGACGAGTAGGTATACCTACTCGGCAGCCGCGATACACGCGACATGCGCTACACAGACCAAAAAGTTTGAGACGATGTAATAAAAGTTTCACTTTAACAGGTGTTCACAACCATATATTATAACACAGACATTCAGAAGAAATATACTTTCAAATAAAATACTTATACCACTTATGTAATATCATAATATCGCGTAATTAACTATTTATTTCTAACAGTTAATTAATTAAATGTATACGATAATAAAAATGTGTTAATTGTTAAAATGAACCCATTTGCTCACCTTTTCAAAGCTGCCTATTTCGCACAAAAAATGTCCTTACCTAATAATCAAAAGCTCTACATAGCGAGTATGTTTCCTGGCCCCAACCGTCTAATTGATACCAGCTAACAGGCATTAGTAAGTGTAGATTTGATAAGGCGATGCCTTAATGCTCCAGCGACGCAGAAAATCTATTGTAAGTTTTATTGGATAAGACAGCTTGAAGCGCCTTACAAGACTTTGCTATAATCCTATAAGAACTTAGCGCGAGACGTTATTGAACACATTTTTCATTTTGTAGCGTAAAGGCGTAAGTGTTTTATTTTAAGGTATTCTTTTTAACACATTGTAATTAATGTGGTAAATAATATAGCTAAATAATGATATACTGGCGTAAAATAATGGAGTACCTAAGCTTTTTGAGCAGAGCTTTTGTGAATATATAACCGAATATAAATTATGATAGATATTTCTAAATAGTTTTTGTATCCTTTACATTATAATTCGTTGTAAAGGATACTGATAGACTAATCCATATAACTTTTATTAAAGAACTTTTACGAAAATCTAATCAATAACAATCGAACCGAATCGCTTTTGACGAGATAATTCAACATACATAATTAACAACAAAGATTTATTATATTAAACATTGTATTAGCTTTATAATAGTACTCATTAGCAGTAGGTAATTGAATAATTATTTCATAAAATCAATCGTAGTTAGGATCTTTTACTTAAATCAATTTAAAACAAGTGATAATTAAGAAGAAAACCAGAATCCGACCGGAACTGTTGCTATGGTTTCCATCAACAATGCTAAATTGGGCCTCGAAGCCTCACAGCAAGCCACAAACTCGGTTTATGAATTTCGATACAACCGTTTACTAAAAAAGATAAACATGAACAGATAACAGAAAGCTATTATCATCCAATTAATGAATGTAATTAAAGATTTCATTACTCGGGTCATTAATTATTTAGAACGGATATTTCTCTAAGATTATTCGAATTAAATTCACATCTTAGAATTTCCTATAAGAAACGTATTTAAATATATACAACGTTATCTTAGACGTTTTAAAACTTTAAACTTTGGGAGACATTTTTATCTTACGCACGTACTTAAGAAAACTTGTAAAAGAGAATCATAAAAGGCCGGTTTAAAATAAATTCCCGGCAAGACGGCAACCCTTGCTTACGCTCTTTTAAAGAGATAAAAAGACCATCTAGGAAGTAGCGAAGTGAGACTAGATTCAATACAAACTGTAAGCAAAATAAGTATTTGGGAAGCGAATGAAAGGATTTGGCGAAATGTAGTATAAAGTCGATTCCTATGTTGTATTTTTTCTTTAGAAAAGAAATGTAAAAGATCAAAAGTCATGCAAGAATGGTTATCTGCAAGTGAAGTTTGAATTAAGGTGATTATTGTCTGGACTAAATCTAAATTTGGAAGAATGCTAAACTATCGCAGCATGTCACCATATAAAATGTTTTGTATTCGTGTATCTTTAATACTTAACAAACCTTTGGCACAAAAAACGCCACTTTCTCATAAACTATTAAACAACTCAGAAAGTCACCGTTCTCAACGCGAAAGCTGCACAAAAACAGTACGGTACGCTCGCGTAAAACTAGAAGCAATATACGAAAGTGTAAGTATGATTTATCGCCTGTTATATCATTTAATACCGTTAATTACATACATTTGTGTATGTACAGTGCCGCATGACTGCCGGAGCGAGGCGGTTCACTTTCGACGGAGTCTGTCAGTGACAAATGTCCTTGGATCTTCAGTTTATGACGTCATTACGAGGATGGACGTTTGGTTAATTTGAGGATGGTTGAATACCTTTACAAAATTTATATAAATTGCGGTTTATTTTGCAACTTAGTGATTTTCTATTGATGCAAGTGATTAAAGAGCTTTTTGCGCATGGCTGAGCAGACAAATGTGTTTAACTAAATATACATGTATTTAGTATTGTATCAATCCATAAGAAATAAGCAATTGAATTACTTAGAAGAGACAACAATACAAGCTCACTATTAATTTTAATCAAGTTATAAAGATATCACATTAGAACATGCCCGTCCAAATTTTAAACCACAAGTTATGAAATGGTCAACTCAAAAACCGGAATCAAGCTCAATATCTCCCACATTTTACGCAAAAATGATTCTTAAAACCGGGGCCATTAAACCCAGTATTGCTGGGTAACAGTATATTTTATCAGGGAAGTAAATAAAAGAGCTAAGTGTCATTTAATTAAAGGGAAACCTTTGAAGCCCGGTCAGATTAAATTGGTTCTAAATTAATTCTAATTGAATTACACAGTTTTTCTTACAACGAAACGGATTAAGCTTATGACTATTTAACAATGGAGCTCTTGTCATTATTAAATGCATAATATCAATTACTTTTGGGAATTTAATGACCATGAAGTTATATCATCGCGTTGTTGTAAGTAAACGTATATGGAACGAAATGTAGCGAAAAAACAAAACAAAGGAAAAATAACATTTTATATCTTTTGATAATACTATCATGATCACTCTTCAACTTTATAGTTTACACTATCAACTTTATACACTCAAATCTGAAATGTAAGAACTTAAATCTACCAACTAAACGAAAAATTTGATGCTATTCGTAACAAAGCAAATTGCCCCGTAATACAACGTTGCGGATACCTCGTAAGAAATTCAATTTAATTTTGAATGGATGGATTTAATAAATTATTCCCGAGTTCGTTATCAAGACTTGTTTGTTGAGAAATAGGTGGAGCTTTGTCATTATTTTTCGACGGGTATTAATGGTTTGAAAAATATGGCTTTGTCTCAGCTTACAAATAGCTGATAAGCGATGGTATGCCGTTGAGTTACGCTATCAGCCTTATTTGTTCAATGAGTTCGACTTTTTCAGTGAATATTTGGTATAATAAATTCCTTGGGAGACTGAGTCTCCCCGTGACCACGCTCGCTGTAAAGTGTTCGAAACGTCGGGAAAATAATAGAATGAATAAATCGCGTTTAAAATCCGTTAAAAAGTCTTTAATTTCTAAATGTATAATACTCGCGTAAAATCAAACATTAGAAAATACTAATAAATTCCTAACGTTTTCTACATTAAGTACGGTATCTAATAAACACAAGCTCTTTGTTTTATATGCTTTTATTTTTATATAGGACATGGTGTTTTCTGTAAGCTATTATAAAAGTCAAATTTTTCGCATTGTATCTCAAATACTGGCATAAGTACCAATTAATAAAATGAATTTATTTAAAATACCTGAAATCGAGTATTATTTCGAATGGTATTGATTTGATTAAGAAAGTTTAAAGTAACTTGCAAAAGTTAAGCGAGCCCCAGTAGAAAGAGGGAACAAACCGTGAAATAAATTTGAACTTAACCTTTTCAAATGCATAATATTGAAACAATTACATTAGTTGATTCATAAACTTTTCATAAAACAAAGGAACTGTATAATATATCTGATATTTTATACATTTCAAGCAACAGAAACGAACAAGAACAAATTATAACACTTCTTATTCAAATACCGTGTGATGGCCAATTTATACGCTTTTAATTGCGATTCAGCTTTGGACACTATAACGTTTAACAGTTACAAATCCGGTCTAGCCAGTCTTTATACAGACTTGGACACTTAAAACGTTCCACCCGTTTCTCTATATGGTTAGAACTGCTTAAAATGCAATATTTTAATGTATTTGTAGATAAATGGATAATTCCAGAAGTTGAGGCGGTCACAACTTAAATTAAACGTGAAAGAGCTTTCAACACCGATAATTTTATTACGTTATAAACTAAATGTTTATTTTTATGAGCTTTAAATGTCATCATTTATGTATATCTTTTGTAGCTAGGTATCGATGTAGTTTGTGATAAACTCATTATCTAAATAAGATTAATTTAGAATACATCTAATTTATCAAAAGCATATCAGCTAGGTTAATAAGTATAGGAAATATCGATTTTTGTTAAATAAGTATATAACTTACTATGATAATACTATTTAAAAGTTCCTTATAAAAGTTTCTTTCGAATTTAGGATCAGTTTTACACTCTACCAGTCTAACTTATCAGCGACAACAACAATGCCAGGGAACGTTATAATTTTCCCGAATTTACGTCTCTTCACGAATAATGGCAAAACCGTTATCATTTATATAAAAAAAACCGGCCAAGTGCGAGTCGGGCTCGCGCACAAAGGGTTCCGTAGCAGCAAATATAATAAATTACAGTTAAATCAACCTATCTCAAAAACTATAAGAGATACTTTGATCAAACCAAAAATCGTTGAAAGAGTTAATTAGCATGCATCACCTCTATTTTTTTTAGAATTTTATACCCCGTAGTTATAAAAATAGAGGGGGGGGGACATACTTTTTACGACTTTGAGAGCTGATATCTCAAAAACCGTTCACTTTAAGAAAAATGTTTTTTAGAAAACTTTATATCATTTTAAAAGACCTTTCCATTGATACCCCACACGGGTATGTACATCGAAAAAAAAAATTTCATCCCTCAGTTACATGTATGGGGGGCCCCACCCCCAATTCTTTTTTTTACTATTTAGTGTCATATTTTTGTAGCGGTTCATACAACACATATTCCCATCAAATTTCATCACTGTAGTACTTATAGTTTCCGAGTAAATCGGCTGTGACAGACGGACAGACGGACAGACGGACAGACGGACATGACGAAACTATAAGGGTTCCGTTTTTGCCATTTTGGCTACGGAACCCTAAAAATAGCATTGCGATAAGGTTAAACAAGATTTGGTGGGATCAAAGCTATGGACGATGCCCTCATGTATTTATAAACCTACGCTTTTTACACGCATTCGTACGCTTTATGGCTGTGAAATCTTTAATTGTTACCTTTAATTTTTATCTTCGTTAGCATTGTCTGGCGGATTAACTTTTTCCTTTGTATGGAATTATATTTATATCCATATGTCATTGATTCAGAGTTGTTACTCAAATAGAGTGGGCTCTATCTTCTGATCGTAGATACAGCTTTTTAATAAGTAGGTATAAAAGAAGAAAGTTATAACTCAATGTGGAGATGTGGACATAGGTAGTACTTAACTAATATTATATCATGCTAAAATATAGGCGAAAGTAAGAAATTATATAACGTAGTCTCGTGGGTACAAAATCCTTTAAATTGTCTATAATTTCTAAACGTTAAATGCTCGCGTAAATCCAAACATAAGAAAGCACTCTAATCAGATCTTCATGAAGTCATCAAGAGTGACAATATTGACCTATTTTCTTTTCAAGACATAATGTCCGCTAAATGTAGCGCAGATTTTTAATAGGAAAAAGTTTATCGTAGTACTTATCAACATAGTTTTAGCCAAATAAAGGATCATATACATAAGTCTTTATTTTTATAAGTAACACGTGTTAAAATAGACAATATTGCAATCATAAAGAATAAAATATATTTTTACATACTATACTATTACGATTTGAGAAACTTAACAATAGTCGGGTGTTGAGTCCCAAAAGTGACCTTGGCTTGACCAACGATCTCGACCTTGAACCGGCATCACAATGGACCTCTTTCGTGGAAACCACTGAACTTTTACGAATACGGGTTTTTTATATTTAATCTGTTAGCATTACCTGTAATATTATGGTAATAAGGTGATTACGTGACTCAGTTTAATGGGGTAGTTTCAGGTGAGAAATAATGCTTTTGGACACGTTATTTCCAGGCATTTGATTAAAATTATAGTGATTAAAGGCGTAGCTTAAAGATTAAAATTAAAAGAACAATCACAAAGTAGATTTATAAAAATATGTGTATAAATAAAAGAAACAGCTTTTTAGTATTTAGACAACAACATTTGAAACTAATCATACATTAACTTGCGTGCGTGTTAATTGAATTAAATTTTAGTCTGTTTAAAGTCTAGACTGAAACGTAAAACTGTCTAAATCTATAAATAATTCCAATAAATATACTCAATTACGTTAATTAATTTCCAGAAACTTTACAAGTGTACCGAGTAAATGAGAAAAATAATTTGTTTCTACAGACAGTAAGAGGTTGTTCATTAAATTTTCAAGTTGCAAATTTCGCGGGGCGCTACATAAGCGGCTTGGCAAGAAATGTAAGTTCCAACATTAACTCTCGAAGCTTATGGAGTGAGGGTGTTTTTCCACTAGAGATGCAGCACTATGCAGCTATGTGAAAATGTAATAGCTATGCTGTGAAACTATGCGACCGCTTCTACTGATACTAAGTTACGTAGCGGTGCTAGTAAGTTGTGCTATGAAGATGTAGTGCCTCAATGTAGCTGTTCGAGAAAGATGCACAGCTCAAGCCAAGCAATGTATCGATAATAGGCTTTGCCCTGCCCATAGCTACACCATTCGTGACTATCATCTATATCCATTTAGAAAATCTTATTTTAATCCTTTTCCAACAGTGCTAAGCTATATGCATTATGCATAAACGAATATGTGAATATGATTGGTGGATAACAAATGCTTCCAAAGCGAAGCATAGAACATCTCTGGTAGAAAAGCACCCTAACTCTCGAAGCTCATGGAAGACGCAGATGCTGCATAGCATAACTTTATGAACAATTAGACCTTGTTGCATCAAACTTCTAGCAGCCTGTGGCACTAGTGTCTCGTGTACGTATGTGGCTTGGATTAAATTATATTATGTTGTTACAATTACATTTTAATATTATATTATACGTATTTCAAAGCAACAAAGATGTGATTTATTCTAGGATGTATGAGGTATATTCAAAACGTTACTTAATCGATTTTGTAAATTCTTTCCCAAGTGGAAAACAACATCATTGATGAATGACAAAAACTTATTTTTAATATAAAATACAGCAACGAGAGCATCGAAGTATTTAGAAATTACCATATATTGTGTATTTTCAGTTGAAACATATTCAAGTTATGACTGTTGAAGATATGTGTTTAGTTTCGTAGAAATCTGGATGCTTTGTGCTAATGAATTAAATTTGGTAATAGTTAAATATTTATTTGTCAATATTTTGGTAGCATAAAATATTTGATCCCAATTGTACGGATTAGAGAAGCTGTACACATAATATACATATAATATGTACTTTTGCGGGTCGGGGCTTAAGAAGAAGTCGTATCGAGTTTTTGATTGAGGACTTTAATTGAAAAAAGTTTGGCCAGATGTTTGTTTATCCAGCGGGTCGTAAAATATCCCATTATTGTTTGACAGGAAGGCAGGTGACGAGGGTTTCAAGTACTTAAAAGATTTCTATTAAACATTATGACTAAGATAAGTATCCTATGTTCTGATTTTGATTAAAATATTATTAGAGACTAGAGACATAGAAATAAATATTGCTCAAATAACAACATAATAATAAAGTTAGCTATTTATCTGCTAGTTAGTTAAAAAATAGATAAATGTACAAACATAATATATGCCTATGTCTAGTGCATTATTTTGGTTGTTTTTTATCCGGCAAAGGAAATAAGGAGTGATCTCTGTAATGAAATTTAGGAAATGTGGTACAAACTGGGATTGTAAAATAGCATTTTTATACAAAAGCTCTTTGTCCATAAATTGCATTAAACAGTGTGTAACTAACTACGTACGTCAATAGACATTTGAAGCATAATATGTAGGTACCCTCTTTATTTACCAGGAAATAACATAAGTACGAATTTGCCAATGTATACGAGTAACATCTTAGTTAGAGTATGCATTTCAGAGTAATTAGGGTGGAAGCTACCACAATCTGTGTCAAGAGTTTTGAAGTAACATACGCATTACTTGTATTTGTTGAGTACGCTTTTCAAGCTCGGGATTCAACGTATAATCACTGAAAACATATGGAATAAAATATGAAGTATTGAGGTTGGTAATTAATTATGTTTGTTTCAAGTTATAGAAGATATATTGGATGAAATATTTGATCTATTTCTTGGCATCTGTTTATAATCTGTGATGTGTATTTAGTTATCTAAACTCTAATACACACGTACATGTATCCAAAACGAACAGAAACCTATTGGTATTCACTATTCTATACAAATATTTGAGTATCCATACCATCTTATTTCTGATCGTATTAAAAGTATTTTCAGATTTGTATTTTAAAGTTATTTACATAATAATAATAAACAACTGTCTACAATATAAAAGTTAAATGTAGTTCGTCCGAACTCTATCTTGAGATCTTATGCTAGCCTAGTTACTATAGTTTCTCAATATTACTTAATCTAGGTTTAGTCTCTGGAGTTCAAAGCATTTCTTATACTTAAATTACACTGAAATACTCTTGAGTACTCTCAAAATTCTATAACATTAAGACTGATTAAGGAATACGGTCTTATAAAAGGGATTCAACGCAACATTTACAGTTCAGCTAACAGCTTATTCTTTATGTTATAAAAGAAGTAATTATTTCTATTATAGGGAAAAAAATGATTTATGTGTCTTAATTAAATTAGGAAGAAATGTGTACCTATTCATATGAAAACTAACATATGAATAGGTATAAAAATAATTGAAGAAAGCATTTACACCAAGCAGAACTTTGATGCCTATTAAAACATCTTTATTCTATTTAAATAACATCTCAGTTCTGGAATAACTACTCAAAATTCTGAATAATATGAATGTAGAAGTAGACACTTTATTTACACGATTTAAATAATCCATGATTATTCATTGCTTCGAAATTATGGAACCGTTTTAAACGCTTTATCTTAAGTCATTTGCAAATCGTTAGTTCGCTCGTAATTTGATAAATAATTCATTTCGCCGCTATAGTTAGTGTCTCAGTAACATCTCATGAAATGCAGAATTGAGTGCGACATTGGTATTTATTTGGACCATTTGTATTCGGGCTACGTTCGGCTGCAGACAGAGAGTGCAAGGAATGTTGTTCCCGAATTTCATTTTATATTCCCGTGACGTAACATACAATTTTACTTTCATGAAATTTACAATTCCCCGGCTCCTCGTTTTCTTATTTGTGTAGATTGCTAAAAATAAATCTGTTATGTTTACTCTGGAAACAACTTTCGTAAAAGCTTATTATTATCGCAATGTTGAACAAATATTTCCAGAACAGAACATACAACATAAAATTAGTTTTCTTTGTTAGATATACAAAGAATAATATTATATTATTTATGAAGTTTATATTGGTGTATCTTGTGCTATAAATATATCTCATCACATCGATTTCAGGAACATAACACATTTTATAAAGCCTTTATTGACAGTAAAGTTACATTTAGTTAGTTAAATTCACTTTACAGTGAATTAATAAAAAAAATCATATATTTTAAATGATTTTAATTAAAAATAAAAATTACAAGTACGTGTTATCATGAGCACGATGCTTCACAATATATTTTAATTCTAATATTATAATCTATAGGAATAAGACGTTCTCACGATCGAAAGCACATCGTCAGCGCTTCACATTACATATAGCGTAGGGTTGTCACATAACTCCTCCCCCCGCAGATCCGCAACTATTTTAGGACATTGGGTGAAAATGTTGCGGCAGGATCAACTTCTGGGGCTGATGTATTATTTGATCTCTGAATGTTCATTTTCTTTGATCTGTAGCGACGATAGCACAGGAACATTGAAGTGGCCGCTGCGCACAGTAGAAAGATGTAAAGTGGTATTGTCGTATGGTAGATGACGAACTCTCTCTCAGGGGCGACCGTCGTATATACTTCTATTTGCTTCTGTAGGTTGTGTAATCCCTGTAGGTTGATGGAGTGCAGTCCCAAGGTTTTTAGCGTTCTCGTCGGAATATTACGGATTGGTGCAATTAAAATTTTTGTAGGTGTATCTTTAATTTCATTATTAATATTTGTAATAGTGAGGTCGTCAGTACGTAGAGAGCAGTTTGTAGGTAACGTTGCTATGAAACTGCCTTGGAGATGAAGGTATTCCTTATGATTGCAGAATAATTCAACTTTTGTGAGATGTGGGAAAATAATGGTGAAGTGACTTTTGTCCAATTTCTCCGTTACAGGCAGGTGGATTCACAGTCGCTGGAAATCTCTTACGTGGTGATGAGGTTTGCAATACAGTCGGGTGAACTTCTTGTATAGTGGTTTAGGATCTCTTCACATAGAAACCGATTGCTCAACTTCGGGCATTCAGCCTCTATGTACACATAAATATCTTTATTGGTTGCTATGTTGGGATAGGGAGGTATGATGATATGATTTGTACGAAGTGTGAGGAGTTATAATGGGGAATCTAAATATAATTACTATCCTATTTTTACTAAAGTATGATCCAGTTCGAATTAAACTACGTAATATATATCTATTCCTACAAACCTATAACATTTCGCGCTCGCGATGTACGCGTAAAAGCTAAACTATCCTCTATATTTCTTATAACTAAAAGTAAATCATTAATATTATCGTCTAAGGGACCTGGTTATTTTGTAGAACTTTATAGCGTTTAACAAGCCACGTTTTACACGCCCTGGTTTTAAAGCCTCTAACAAGGACGATGCGTTATCCAATTTTCCAATTTTTCGTTTAAATGTTGAACCCTAATTTTATATAGTATCTTATAATGTACGATTATCAAAATTCTTTTCAAATTCTAACATTTACTTTCCAGCTAAATTAATTTTTAAATCAATGTCGTCTTATATAGTGTAAAAAGGTATGGTAATGGGTGATAACGTTTATCAGGCCTAGGTTAAAGGGAAGTAGTGGGTTTTGGAGTACGTTTGAGTCGGGATTTCGAAACAGGTAAGCGTTTTTTGGAAGTATATACATGTATCGGTAAATTAGACACAACTTTGTCTTTTATGAATCGTGAAGCTAACTTTTGCCTCGCGGCTATCGGATTACGTATATATACTTCTTGATCAGGTGCATAGTCAATCTCAGGTTCTCTCCGGGTATTATGTCGCGTCATAATCGCTTCACGTTCTGCGAATGATGAGTCATGTATTAATTTATAAACTGTCTCCATATTAATGCGATGGTTATGTATGTATTGTTGTAAAAGTCTTTCCGATAAATTTAAGTCAGTTGGGTCTCTAGGGTCATAATGTCCTGTAATTACATCATAAGGTCGGCATTTAGTCAGACTGTGTACAGAACTATTATATGCTAAGATCGCGTATGGCACTAAATTTGCTGCAGTTTCATTTTTATGCTTTAATTTCAATATTCTTATATGCTCGATAAGGGTGCTATGGAATCGTTCTATCATACCGTTTTCGTTGGGGGTATGAGGAGCAATCATATGATGATTAATCTTATGCAGACGTACAAATTCGGAAAATACTTGATTGGTAAATTCAGTACCTCGGTCAGTAGTTATCGACATAGGTGAACCATGGTGCGTCATGAAAAGTAACAATGTTTTAATGATATTCGGTGCGGTACTGTCGCTTATTCGGTACGCTTGAGCATATTTAGAGAATGAGTCAATAATAGTCAGATACTTATCCTGTTCTAGAGTCAATACGTCAGCATGAACAATCTCAAATGGTTTAGAAGGAGGAGGCACAATTTTAAACACTGGGCGTACAGGGTTACGGTCGTATTTTGCACTATTGCAAATTGGGCATGTATTTATGTAACTTGTTATGTCGGTTTTCATTTTAGGCCAGAAGTATCGTTGGGACAAGGAAAGGTAAGTCTCGTTAATACCGCGATGGTTCGTTTTACCTTCGTGATATTTTCGAATAGTATCTTGTTGGACTAAATAATCAGTTATATCTTCAATCTGTCGCTTAACAAGAAATAATTTCATACATGAATTTTTAAAAGTATTTTGGATTAAAGGTACTATATCGAACATTTTACTAACAGGATTGACCAAAATTGCAGTACGAATTTTAGGATCTACATACTTCTTAATCAGCTCTACAATGTTTTCTTGTAAGCTGTCTTCGTTAATTTGTACTGAAACACGTAGGAATGTTTCAAATGGTTTCTTTATGGTAGGTTTCGTTGAAGGTGAGTTATTCGTGATTTTTATAAATATCTGTTTACGAAATGTGTTAAGTGGGTCATCACTTATGGGAATGTCAAGAATAGGATTTTCACGGCTAGTATGTTTTGTGCCTTCTGGTTTATTAATGTTAAGAGTTTCGTCTGTACCGTAAGCTCTTAAGGAGGGGGCAGTATCTGTCGATGATTGGCTAATTAAAGGTCTGTCGTCAGGTGCAGAAACAGTCGATGATCTACTATTTAATGGTTTGTCATCAGGTGCAGTTACAGTCGATTCAGAGTCAGAAATATTCACTATCATAGATTCTACGTTTTCATTATGCAATTCTATACGTGACAATGCGTCCGCGTTCGTGTTACATTTACCTTTCTTATAAACTATCGTATAATCATATTCAGAAAGCTTAAGGCGCCAACGAGTCAGCCGAGAGTTCGGTTCCTTAAGATTCATTATCCATTGTAAGGGCTTATGGTCTGTTATAATTTTGAACTTTCTGCCAAATAAGTACGGTCGGAAGTATTTTGTTGCCCATACAATTGCCAATAACTCTTTTTCAATGGTACTGTAATTCATTTCACTATCATTTAAAGTACGTGAAGCATATGAAATAGGTTTGTCAGAACCGATTGGGCCTTGGGATAATATGGCACCAATAGCTACGTTGGATGCATCAGTCGTAAGTATAAACTCTTTCGTAAAATCTGGGTATTGTAATATGGGGTCATTCAATAGAAGTGTTTTACATTTTTCGAAACAATTGACGTATTCTGAATCTAGAATAATTTTGCTACCTTTTTTCAAACATCTAGTTAACGGTTTTGTAACACGGGCAAAGTCAGGGATAAATTTTCTGTAATAACCTAGAAGACCTAAAAATTGCTTTATTTCTTTAGAAGTTTTTGGAATAGGGTATTTAGTTACAGCTCTAATTTTATCTGGGTTTGGTTTAATTCCGTCTCTACTAATTATGTGTCCCAAATATGCAGTTTCTAACCTTAGAAATTCGGATTTGTCCATTTGAATTTTAAAATTAGACTCACGTAGACGTTGGAATACTTTTTTAAGGTTAACAATATGTTCTTGTAAGCTGGTGCTAAAGACTATAATGTCATCTAAATAAACTAGGCATACTTCGTTCTGTAGACCGCGCAAGACATTGTCCATAACCCTCTGAAAGGTGGACGGAGAATTCTTAAGTCCCATGGGCATTCTTAAAAATTCGAAATGCCCATGTTCCACGCTAAACGCAGTTTTAGAAATATCATTAGGATCCATCTCAACTTGTAGAAACCCGCTAGCTAAATCTAGTGTACTAAAGTATTGACACTTGCCTAATTTGTCAAGGACGTCAGTAATGTTAGGTATAGGATATTTGTCGTCAATAGTTTTTTCGTTTAATTTACGAAAATCTACGACTAATCTCCATTTCTGCTTCCCTGAAGCGTCTGCCTTTTTGGGAACAATCCAAATTGGTGAGCTCCAGGCTGAGTCTGAAGGTCTTATAATACCTTGACTTAACATTTTTTGAATTTGATCTCTAACTTCATTTCTATGTACAAATGGATACCTATAGCTTTTAGTATGAATTGGTACTTCGTCCGTGGTTCGTATGCGATGCTTTATTTTATTAGTAAATGTAAGTGGTTCATCTTCTATATAGAAAACGTCTGAATACTGTGCAACTAATCTTTCTAAGTTAGCTCGCTCTTCCTGATTTAAATGATCTGTACGTAACCGAGATATAACGTCTGATGTACGGGTTGATAACTTATTTGAATTAAATAATTCTGTATTATAAATTTCACCGGAGACATGTCTATCCATTGAGAAAATGATATCATGTTGAGTTGGATTACGAACCTCTAAAATTCCTCTGTTATTTTTAACCGACGTTAAACAATAAGGTATAACGCAATTTGAAATAAATTGTTCTGGTATTAAAGTGTCACCATTTGGTACATTAACGGGTAATTTAAGTAATTTGGAAGACTCCGCTGGTAAAACGCATTCATATAAATTTACATTGGACGAATTATACATTTTAATAGGGTTAGTGGCATTACGCGTAATAAACTGTCGAGTTTTTAAGTCAATTTTCGATTCCAATTTTTCGAGCAAATCTAGGCCTATAAGTCCGTCAAATACGTCGTGAAACTTATATACAAAAAGTGTAATTTTATCAGTCTCTTGAAACTCTTTGAAACATGGTATAGTAATTGAGAAATCGTTTCTAGTGGTGGCATGTATATTAGTGACTTCGAAAGGATCGTAATTTAATCTTATATTTGAATAAAACTTTTGAACCGCTTCGGGACTTATAAATGACTGATTAGCTCCTGTGTCTAATAAAAGTTTTAATGGTGGGTCTAAAATCTGTATGTACGGTAGCTGCCTTTGTGTCTGCAAATTAATTTCTATCTTGGCTTTCTTGTGAGGCTGGCCTTCGGAAAATTCTCATTGTCTGTCGAGTCAGTTTGTTGGTTAGTATCATTACTTTCATTACTTTCACATACGTTTTCTGATGGCATGTCATAATTTTGATCATAAATCGCGTCATAGTAAGAGTAATTATCGTCAGCATAGTCAACATAATAGTCGTTATAGTCAGAGTCATAGTATGGAGAGTAATATTCATATGGTACACATTCATTTACATGGACATCACGAGTTTTAAAATAGTTAGTAGGTGGTGGGTTACCATGCTTACGCCAGTCATGTCCAGTCGAGGGTGATTCCTTCGTGACATAATGACTCACGCCACTCATTGGCGTTGGACCTTTATAATAATTTGGTTGAGGACGTTGTGGTAATCGGAATACGTTGCTATGGGGGTTATAGTTAGGTGGAATAGCCCGGAATATTTGTTGGGTACGTGTGGGCATTCTAGGAACGTGCTGCTGGTTTTGAACAGGCATTCTAAATTGATACGGTGGGTTTGGTCGGATTTTAGGAGGAAACATATATGGTTGAGGTACATAGAGAGGCTTGGGTACATGAAAATTGGGTGACGGCATTAAAGAATTATTATATATAGACTTAGGTACATTATTATAATTCGAATAATTAAATTTGGATGAAGCATCGTTTCTTTGTTGTAAGTACATTGTATTTAATTCCTCCTGAACATACTCTAATGCTTTCTCTATTGTTTCGGGCCTCATACAGCGTATACGCGACCCGAGGGGTTCTTTAAGACCCCGAACAAAAGCTTGTTTCGTCAATTTTTTATATAAGTCACGTTTTGCGTCTATAGTACTTTTAAGAGATTCATGTAAAGTTACGTAAGTCATCATGGTACTGAATAAAGACTGCAATCTATCATAAAACTCTTGGGGCGAGCTGCCGCCCTGGGTTTGTGACGCTATATCATTATACAGAGCCGTCTCGTCCCTCTGGTCAGAAAAATTGTTAACTAGGGCCTCACGGATTCCACCCCAACTATCAGGAATACCGTTAGTATTAATGAGGCGTGCCGCCGGTCCCGTGATTTTATTTAAAATGCCATTTATCAGCGATAAATTTGAAAGAGTAAACTCGGGGTCATCTTTTATATATTTAATAACTAATTGGTCGCATATTTTAATAAATCTTGTTAATACATGGGGGTTACCATCAAAATCAGGGACCACCCTTAAGCATTTAAAAATTTCTTCCGTGTCAAATGACATATTAAAACTATCAATACTTCTTATACTATCAACTAAACTATTTCTCGAGGACTGTTGGGAATTAACAGCCTCGGTACCCCGGGATTTCCTAGGATGGAAAATCGTGAAGGTTTATTCTAAAATTAATATAGGAATATAATATAGGAAAGCAACACAATAAAATAATTCTGTGCAACTCACATTAACATGGTTTCCGTATCGATGGCTGGATACTGCTGATGTTCTGGATACTCGCTTGGGTTTTAAAAAAAACCGGTCGGCCGCGCGGGGCCTCGGAACCGATATTTATTTCGGATATATCTTCCCGCGGGCGACCCGAGTATCCTACCGACTGCGCCAGTTAAATTCACTTTACAGTGAATTAATAAAAAAAATCATATATTTTAAATGATTTTAATTAAAAATAAAAATTACAAGTACGTGTTATCATGAGCACGATGCTTCACAATATATTTTAATTCTAATATTATAATCTATAGGAATAAGACGTTCTCACGATCGAAAGCACATCGTCAGCGCTTCACATTACATATAGCGTAGGGTTGTCACATAACTAGTTCAATAAGAAATAATATATTGTGTTAATAAAAACATTTTGGTTTCAGGTTACAAAAGTATCTTATGTAAAAGACACCAGTGTTATAATTAAGGAGGTATTGTTGACCGAGTGGCTTTGTGCCGGAGGGCGAGGAAGGAGGTTAAGGATTAGTCCTTTGACCTCCTTAGTTACCGTGCAAAATAAACATAAAATATTTAAAATAGATCTCTGCTGTGATTGTTATCATTAAAATGCTACCTACGGCTCGTTCTATCACTATGGTAAATTTTAGAAGAAAGTCGTGTTATTTTAAGGGTTAAAAAAGATACGCTACGAATAGCGTCAGTTAACAATACAATACGGCATAAATAATTGATATTTTTAATCACTTTCACAGAAGTATCACTATTTTATATTCTTTACACCACTAGATACCTATCATAATAATATGTGTGAATGTAATATTCTAGCTCTACAACAGGCAAACCAATTCGAAATGAATGTTTTATATTCGTTACGGCAACACTTAATTTTAATAAAAATAAAATAATAAAAAAGGACACAAATAAAAGGATTTCGGTTGATTAGCCCGGACCCTTGTAGTCGTATTGTCGGAACATTAGGCAATTTGTTCCGAAAATTTAGTTTATTGTAACTTCTAACCCTCATAATTTATAAATAGGTACGCTTATTTATTTGATTGTATCGGTTCATATATTTTAACAGATGGATAAATAATAAATTGGTCGTATTAATTATGTGTTTTTCTCGTTAAAAATTATTATTATGAATTCCTTTGTAACTCGATTGTTAATAAAGCGATTTTTTTATTTTAAGATAATTTTATTCCATTCTTTTTGTGATATATTTTTTATTTTGTTTAGATAGGCTTTTGTATAATGTTCGTGCGTGTTGTGCTACCCCTTATACACTTCTTTCTTTCCTCTGATTTAGTACAGATGAATCTTTTACATAAAAATTGTATCTTTCAAAATATTTTATTACCGTTATAATTAAAGACGTTAAATGATGCTTTAAAGTAGATAACTTATTCAATGAATACGTTACACAAACATATAAGAACTACGGCGACACTCAATTGAATATATCAGATTCATTCATAGTTATAAATATTTATATATCAGACGGGAACTTGTGCCGCTCTGTTGCATGAGAATTGTGGGGCTGGGAACCTTCCTTGAACTTTAATTACCTTCTATAAGAAGCTGATCACTTAAACCTAGAACCATAGGTAATTAATATGCATTGCATAGATAATAGACACATGTTTATATGATTTGATTTACTCTGAATTGCCTATGTTTATGGTTGTACTTTGTCATAATAATTTGGAAATAACTTCAGTGTGGCCATATTGAAAATTCTAGTCTAGTAAGAAAGTCAGTAATAATCAGATTTAATTTTAATAATTGACTAGATAATTTGGAAGAAATAATATTTATTACAATGTGTGATGATTTGTGCTTTATTCGTTTCAATATGAATAAATACGCACATTTTAGAATCTCTATTTTTATCAAATTCATTAGCAGATGTTATGCATAATGTACTGACAGGTGTAGTTAATAACAAGTTTGTTGTAAACGATGTCCAAGAGTATAGTTTTCATCTCATTAAGTTAAAATGCATCTTAATGTTTACTAAATAGAGGTGTATTTGTAACAATTGATAGAAGTGTGTCTATCGTGTCTATGGTCAAGGAAATTCCTGGCAAGTTTTTTTCTTAATAAAAAAATGTTCTGTAATTACTAGAGAGAACGGTATCAGTAACTCAGAGAGCCATAGAGGGAGTCTTGTAACGACAAATAAAATAATGGCGTGTAAGTATGTCTTGTTTTTACAACAGGTTAACAGTAAGAAATTGTTTCTAAGAAACAGTGGGTAGGGAAAAGCTTTTATATTATGTGAATCAATATATAAGATTTTATTAAGGCTTCTTTATCTATACGCATAAAATATATGTAATATAGATAGGCGGAAATTGGTTTGTAATTTTTATAGAGCGAAGAACATGGAATTGAATCCGGTTTATTTCATTCTGCTTGGGTTTGGGGAAAATACATATTGATTGGTTTTATTGGGATTTAATTCAAAATTAAACTGGACTTTATTGTAATATATTATTGTAAAACCTTGTATTAACCACAATTCCTGCAAATAAATTATTTCAAATTATTATTTCAATCTATTCATACCCGCCAAGTGTTTATAATCATACACATTCCTGCCTTTTGGTTTTCGTAATTATTTATGAAAATATCGTAAACTTTTATGAATGTTATTCCCATTAAGTAACAGGAATAGCTTTAAAATTAATATCAACCTGTCTACTTAACTCCTCAGAACAGAACGACATAACCAGTCATTCCATAGAGTTATTTATTCAACAAAACGACTAGTCCTGCCGGTCAGACCACAAAGATGCTCTGTTATTTATAAGAAGGCAGAGACTTATCTAATCTGTGGCTATAAGCTTTCACGATATTATTATCTATGCAGTTATTTTACTATCACTCCTTTGAAGTAGTTTTATTCCGGTCGTATCGGATTATTTACTGACCAAGTTATTAGCTCAGAATATTGTTTATCGATTTAAATCGTTTTATAAGAAAACGTGACAAGTTTATTTAGAATATTTATTTTATGATTATGAGGATGGTTATGTTGTTCCTTTTGAAGTCGTAGCTATTCAACATTTAATATACATGTATAAAAATTAATTTAGTTACGGAATAGGAATCATTAATATAACTTGTCATTACTTACATGTTTCCTAAATACAGTTAGACAAATGAAAAGTACAGTTACACAATTGAAAAGACATTGAAATACTAAATTCAACGATTATTTTTTATCTTTGTTAGGTACTCAATTAACTGACCTGAGATCGTAGATCCTGAGATATTTGTTTTAAATTCAGCTACAACATGGCCCAAACTAAGGAAACGTCAATTGCATAGGTGCAAACTGAATCAAACGTCTCAAATTACAGCTAGTCAGCTAGTCGTCTTTAAATATTGGTCTTACATTTGTGGATGTATTTACCTATCCCGATATGACGGTATCTGCTTACGACGAGTTTTTCAAACAAATATGAAGTTGAACGTCTCATATTTGGTTACTATGCAAGAGACGCGTGTCTGTTTATTCGAAGTTCTACTGCTTAGAAGTAAGAAGTTTATAAGAATTTATAATGCATTTATAGTACTTTAATACGCGTTTAATCTTACTTTCTACGAATTATAATTATTTTACCTTCTAAACATGTAAGTAGAGCATAATGCATATTAATTATTGTAGAGTCGTATGATATTTTGGGTGTTTGTGTGTATGTCAACGCATAATTTTTGTCTTATATTTACCACTAACTCCAATCATTAGAAAAATAAATTAGTGAAATCGGTTCACCTATAATTTTTGATACGAAATTGTTACATAAAATCGTTTGCTACATTGTCTTGTTCATATCTAGGTACCTACTCTGTAGTGTGGCTATATCAATGTATCAGGGAAATCATAATTCCCATCTTGTCGCGTGGATCGACTGCCTCAGGAGTAACGAACAGAGATTCCCGTGGGTACTACGCAGGGCTGTCAATGTGGAATTTTAAGAACAATAAATCGATAGAAATAATTATGGTTATATAAATATCTCTATTATATATAGCTCTTAAATCGATAGAAATAATTATGGTTATATATAAATATCTTCTATGCTTATAAATTATTTAAACAAACTGATTTGAGTTTAAATTTTTCGGTTACATTTATAATTTGAGCAATCAGCAAACGCGATTGTTGTGACACATACCTACTCCTACTTAAATAAGACGGTCAATAAAAATAGTTTTTTATAATTATTAGCATTACCATAAGAACTGTACTTTTACCTGATTATAATTACTATGATTATAATACTATGACATTAATATATAATAAATAATATATAATAATACTATGACCTGATTATAATACTATGACATTATCTATTACCTCAGTTTTTACCAGAAACAGTTTTTCTATTATATTTAAAATAAAAATTATCTCACATTCAACTATAAATAAATACGTTAGTTACACCGAAATTGAGTTTTGACAACCCTAATAATACCCAAGGCCAATACACATTTGCGATGCGACACACGTCCGCCGCGACCGGTATGCGACTGGCTTTGTTCGATTACCATGCAGTACTATTATTATTGTTAACACTTAATGTTCCCAGTTTTATAATAGACTGGCGCGAATGCACCATGCTTACAAGGCAAGTCAATGACTTATTGTTTTAAATTTAAGGTTTATTGTAAGTTGTATAAAAGTTAATATTGCAAGTGGAATGAAATAATTCATTGAGAAATAAGGAATTACGAAAGATGCATAATATCATATAGAAAGTACCATAGAATTATCAAAAATCAGACATACATATTTTAAAAACTCTGCGTGCTCTACATTCTAACACATCAAGTTTTAGTGTAAAAAAAAGTCAATTAGTAGACAAATAAAGATTTTATTCGATTCTCACACTATTTAATTCCATATTTCCAATAAAGCACGCGCAGCCACAGCTTCTCCTTAGTAGTCCATGTAAGATCAAACAAAAGAAACCAAAAAAGTGTGTAACATTTCTTGAACGTTCATCTGTCTTCGTTTGTACCCGATCTAAAACAAAACCCTAATGAATTCCTGCTATCGCTTCAATGGTTCATTCAGCGTCAATTTAATTAAATCTAACGTTTCAAAGACAAATGTGTTTTAAAAGGCTATTTTAATTGATCAGTCTGGTGACAAATTATTTCCATATTGCTTACTGGTGATCAATCATTCGGATCGCGGTCGGATAGTGAATGCTTGCAATTAGGCGCCATATTGCATACCTACTTATTGCTTTAATATTCATATAAATATAAACTCAAATACTACCTACCTACTGAAATGAGAGTAAGAATAAAGATAAAATATTCAATATTAGTCGTACATATATTGACTTAAAAATAATAACAACTTTCTAAATCCTTGGTTATAAGCCCATAACCCATACATTTAATTTCGGTGTATTGTCTACATAAAACTATCAAGGATCATTACATGTCAGTAATTGGATAAAAAACATACAAAATTATTATAACGTACTATTCCACTTGTAATTTCCACTAATAAAAATATAACCTTACTAGCTGTGCCCGCGACTTCGTCCGCGTGGAATAGTGACTGCATAGTAGGGTAGTTACTACTTAACTTTTATTGAATAAACACGTACTACCATAAATAATTAAACGAACTGTTAGTAAAATTTATTACTAAACTGAGCTAAAAAATAAAAATAAATTCCTTCCTTGTATGGATGTTTTTGACAATATACAGGGTGTAATCGTTAAGTGTGCACAGGCGATTTTTCCGTAAGTATTGCAGATAACAAAAAACTTTAAACTGATATCGAAAGTACTTAACCTAATGAGTAAAATGGCCGTAATAAATTTTTAAAAATAAATCGAGAAATATCAAAAAAATTATCTTTAAACACTCCCATACATTAAGTATGAAATATGAATATCCCATATAGGTACATTTAATATGAAAGATTTTAGCTATCTTTTTCTTTTTTTGGTTTTCTGCTTTTTTTGGGTTTCTGCTTTAATTACTTCGCAAACTTGAAGTGACATTTTCCACGTTTTTCCGGACATTTTCACGCATTTTCCGGATATTTTCCGGACATTTCCCAGGCATTTTCCAAATGCTAGGAAAATCCCCGGAAAATGCCTGGGAAATTCCCGGAAAATAACCGGAAAATGCCTGGGAAATGTCTGGAAAATGTCTGGAAAATGTCTGGAAAATATCCGGAAAATGCGTGGAAATTTTCGGAAAATCCCTGGAAAATATCCGGAAAATGCGTGTAAATGTCCAGAAAATATCCGGAAAATGCCTGGGAAATGTCTGGAAAATGTCTGGAAAATATCCGGAAAATGCGTGAAAATATCCAGAAAATATCCTGAAAATGCGTGATAATGTCCGGAAAATATCCGGAAAATGCGTGAAAATGTCCGGAAAATATCCGGAAAATGCGTGAAAATGTCCGGAAAATACGTGAAAATGTCCGGGAGGAGCGTGGAAAATGCCTGGAAAATCCCCGAAAAATGCCAGGGAAATGTCCGGAAAATGTCTGGAAAACATCCGGAAAATCCCCGGGAAATGCTCGGAAAATCCCCGGACAATGCCTGGGAAATTCCCGGAAAATGCTCGGAAAAGTCTGGAAAATATCCGGAAAATGCGTGGAAATTTCCGGTAAAGCCGTGGAAAATGCCTGGAAAATATCCGGAAAATGCGTGAAAATGTCCGGAAAATATCCGGAAAATGCGTGGAAATTTCCGGAAAAACCGTGGAAAATGCCTGGAATATCCCTGGAAAATATCCGGAAAATGCGTGTAAATGTCCGGAAAAGGCGGGAAAATGCCTGGAAAATCCCTGGAATATGCCTGGAAAATATCTGGAAAATATCCGGAAAATGCGTGAAAATGTCCGAAAAAAGCGTGGGATAATGCTCGGAAAATCCCCGGAAAATATCCGGAAAATGCGTGAAAATTTCCGGAAAGAGCGTGGAAAATGCCACTTCAAATTTGCGAAGTAATAAAAGCAGAAAGGCAAAAAAGAAAAAGAAAGCTAAAATCTTTCATATTAAATGTATATTCCCATATACATTTTATATTATATATTCATATTTCTAATTTAATACTTAATGTATGGGAGGGTTTAAAGATAATTTTTTTGATATTTTTCGATTTATTTTTAAAAATTTATTACGGTCATTTTACTCATTAGGTTAAGTACTTTCGATATCAGTTTAAAGTTTTTTGTTATCTGTAATACTTACGGAAAAATCGCCTGTGCACACTTAACGATTACACCCTGTATATAACCGTTTCTACGAAAAATCTATTTTTTCATTCGTTGATCTCAAAAATAAAAATTCCAATCACCAGAACGACAGGAAATTTTAATAATTTATTTTTAATTGTGTTTTGCACAATTTTGTTAAATTACGACTGGATGAAAATTTTGTTCGTGGTCGTCGTCGTCGTTGGTAAGTTGAACAAATCCTTATCAAAACATCATACGCTTAAGACAATAATTAGTATCGATAGCGGATTCTATTCTTGCGTTTTGACGTTTGTCTCAGCGCTCAGATCTTTCCTGTCTCACGCCGTAGTAACTAAACCGTTTAGACCGTGCAATAAAAATTAAATAAAAAAAAAACTCAACGCAACGAAGAAAAGTGCATAGAAAAAGGAAAAAATGTTGTGTGGTTTTATGAAACCACGGTAAAAGTGAAACTTAGGCACAAAATTATCGTATTTGTACGATAATGACTCCGAACACTGCTTTATACCTACTCGGCAGCCGAACAACACGCGACATGCGCTACACAGACCAAAAAGTTTGAGACGATGTAAT
This sequence comes from Colias eurytheme, assembly GCA_907164685.1. Classification (NCBI taxonomy): domain Eukaryota; kingdom Metazoa; phylum Arthropoda; class Insecta; order Lepidoptera; family Pieridae; genus Colias; species Colias eurytheme. The sequence goes on along the minus strand of CAJQZN010039360.1, from coordinate 8,465 downwards.
AAAAGTTTCACTAATTTTACAAACTTCCCGAAGATCTTTAAAAATAAATACCATTTTAAATATTTATAAAAATAAAAAAACAAAGTCATCGGGGCTGCCATACCATCATTATCATATCATATACAATTATATTTTTTTTATAATGGTACTTAATTTTAAAGATCGTCGGGAAGTTTGTAAAATTATTATTTATTCCTTTTCCTTCGTTGCGTTGGGTTTTTCTTTTTAATTTTTAAATTTTTAACTTCGGTTTCTTATTTTCATGTGATATTTTCAAGTGAGCGAGACCTACCTCTACCTCCATATTACATTCCTACATCATATTGATATCTATAAGTTTGTTGCTCCTTGACATCTTTTAAGTTGGGCCGTAACCGTGCACAAATTGTAATGGATCACAGTGGCAAAAGAAGTGGTATCTTTAGGAAAAAAAATTGCCAAGAGCCAGGCCTATGTGGCTTTGAGTAGAGTTCAAAATTTCCAGGGTGTGGCTATCCTCTCGCTCCCATATCCCCCTCTTCTTTCACAGACTTTCAACCCTTCTCTTTCCACACCTAGTAAATGGCAGAACCGATTTTGATGTAAACCATATTATCTAATTATACCTATATTTACACGTCATATCCTGTCGTTTGATGCTCCATTTGGTTTATTTATCTAACCACTGTCACCCCTAAATGTAATAAACGGATGAACCGATTTCGATAAAACACGTTGCTCTTTTATATTTTGATATGCCGCTTGAGTATATTATTATTTGACCACATTCGATTATTGTTCATTCCCACTTTCACCGCTGTAATCTAATAAATGGATAAACCGAATTGGATAAAAATATAACTAATATTTTTTCCCACATTCCCACTTTTACCTCTATATACCTAGGTATAATAAATGGATGAACCGATTTTGATACACTTTATCTAAGAACCAGCGTCGGAAAATATGCTGCCTAACACGCATCTAATTCGTATTACCTGTTAGCGAGCTACGGTGGCACAAACAGACAAACATAGCGGTCAAACACTTATCACCCATCTTTTTGATGGTTAAAAATGGTTAAAAGGGGTTAAAAATATAATACGACATAATTTAAAGGACATTTAATTTAAATTTACCTAGAAGTAAGCATAATTCTAATTTGACCCCTTCCCCCCCCTACTACCTCAGCTTACCCCCCCACCCTTGGGGACTTTCGATATGATCACCTGGACATTTATAAGGAATAATTACTGTAGCGTACTATAACAGATAACTTACGTTTTATCGTACACTGTATAGTGTACAATAGAATGCCTTTGCAAATGTTCGCCGTGAACACTTAAATGGTCATAACTGTTTTATTTACAAACCGATTAACATGAAATAAGTAAACACTTAATGTTAAATGAAGATTACCACAATATATTAGTGAAAACCGCATCTAAATCGGATAAACCGTTTCTGAGATTAGCGTGCACAAACATACAGACAAACAGACAAAAAAAATTATAACTACAGTTTTGGGTTTGAGATCGATTTAATAATAACCCCTGCTATTTTGTTTTTTTACATATTTTCATTGTACAGACATCACTTTTCTAGAATTTTATTATAATATGTATTGAATATTGATTGACCACGCGCAAGGTTACTAATTTCCACTACATCCTCACGCAAATCGTCAATTTTTATGAACATTGAATCTGTAAATAAAAAAAAAATCAAAAGATAAGTGTACCTAATTTTAATAAAAAGCTACTAACAAATAAAGTTTTATCAAGAACTAAAGTGACCTTCTTTGGGCGTATAATATAGTCTTGTAAGAGTTATACATGATAAAAATAAAATTTCATCATTTTCTTATTTTGTCATAACTTTAACTAATTAAAAACATGAGTCTAACTATATAATTATAATAAACAATAAATATAAAAGCTACAACTTACCTTTTGTGGGAACGCAAGAAGGCGAAAATTAAAAAAAAGCCGAAGATTTTTAAAAATGTAACCAATGAACACAATCACTGTTATCTACTATTACCCAAAGAGAATACAAATACTACGTCTATTACCTATATAACTGTAACTAACATCAAATAATAAACATCTACCCTCACTTATAAAAATTTAGTATATTCACATGAAATATAAGCGCACCTGAAATTTACTCTGGGAAGATATGAATTATTTATTTAACTTTAAAAAAAAAAACAAACTCACCAACATCATAATATTTAAATTATGAATTTCCAAGGAGCGTTAATATTATGTAAATTGATTTAATTTTAATGAAATCTCATAGATGGCGCTGTTTTAAATTTGTCTTTATACTACTAAGATTCATTATACTGTTTCTCTGCCAAAATTACTTAAATGATGTAGTTTTTATAGTGTAAAGGTAGACAATAGCATGGCTTACTTAAAAACAACATTTAAACATGAGTCGTTATATTGTACGCTGTCGTAGTACACGGAATATGTAAGAAAAATAAAGGTTCACAGCTCCTCCCCCGAAGGTGATAGCATGATAATATGTATATAACAGCCTGACCCGACCTGTTAGTAATATTCATGCAAAATTTGAAGTAAATCCGTGCAGTACTTTCTGAGATTAGCCTGGACAAACATACAGACAAACAGACAAACAGACAAACCGACAAACAGACAAACAGACAAAAATTCTAAAAACTATGTTTTTGGCTTCTATATCGATTATAGATCATGGATTATGTATTCTTTTAAAAAAATATTCAATGTACAGTTTTGACTTTCCTACGATTTTATTATATGTATAGATAATTGTTATACAATCTAATTATTTTTACCCACCCATGGAAAATAAAAGCACTGAAAGCTCAAAATAATGCGTATACTAAACGGGCATTTATATCGAAAAATCGTTAACAATGAAAATACCTATTGATCGTAGGTTCGTTAGGGTATTTTGTTAACTGCAGCGTAAAAGCACTTTTCAATAAATAATTACAGCAAATTTTCCTACAGTATTTTTCATGTTCATGCAATTATATATAAAAACGAAAGGCAAAATACACCTCATTCAATTAATAGCATGCAAATCCATTAAGTTTTCGATCATTTATAACCCCGACGTATCTTGGCGGATTAGGAATTTTAATTTGGGGACTTTCCCTGTTAGGGTGGTCAAAACTTACAAACAATGTCTACCTTTATTCGAAACGGACCGGTGAAATCTTATACAACCTATCGTTATTAGAATTTGAATGAAATCAATATAAAATAAATATTTAATTCGATAGCGAGTACCAATATAACTTCAAGATAATTTAAAATAGGTACATATTTACTATAATAAAAGCCTGAGAATCCAACGTGAATCTACATAGGTATAAATTAAGTTAATTATGATTTGATTACACTTTCTTGTCTCATCCTAATAAAATCCTAAACACATACAACAATAGAAAAAATTTACAAATTCTAGAGCTACAAAAATTAAACAAACATTATACAGCAATATATATACAATTTAAAAAATTATATAAAGAAAGTCTTGTACCAAAACACATAGAAAGATTGGAAACATTCATTACACACAATAAAAATGTTAAGCAAATTCTATCGCGAAAGTCTTGTACATAGTACCTATATTGTATAAATAGAATAAATGAATCCGGCTACTACGTACCACCCCTTGTGACTCATGCTCACAGTGCAGACACGTATTTCAATGGAAAACCACGCTGTAGCCAGAAGCCAACTTCGGGACGCTTTTTATTTTTCGACAGCGTAGGGTTAACTTACCGTGGATGATTTCCAGCTATTGTTCTGTAAAGAAAACGTGATGTTAGAATTTGTTTTATGTAGTTAGTTGTTATTTTAAATTTTATGAACTTTAGAAAATGTATGCGAGATTCATTGCAGAGATAAAGCGCAACGGGAAAAAACATAACAATATATTATTAGTATAAGTGATATAAATGATAGTGATTAGTGTTGGTTGTGAATTATGTCTAACAATAATTGTAGATATAACCTAGATAGGCAAATAAGATGACATTTTTATTAGAATTAATTAAAAAGTACATTTTGCTATACTATAAGCAATTGATATAAACAATTAACTAGGTACTTTGTATAAATACTATACCTAAACGAAATATTTGGAAGCCGGGAAAACCTCTAAGTACTAAAACAATTTCCGCTCAACTTAGTATGAACATAATACTCGATAGAATAGTTAAATCATTAATAACATAACCAACGCGAGTTAAACATCTCGACACGGGGGGTCCATTATCAAAGTGCACGCTAACTATAAAAGTAAACACGTCTGACGAATTGATACGAAGGGGAAAGAATAATGAACAGAAGCTTAGAATATACCTACGAGCTTAGAATATATGGACTGATAAATTATAGTTAGAGGATATGTACGTAGCTATTAACCAAACTACTGATTTATATTATTTTCATATTTCTTTCTTTATGTTAATGAAATTATAGAAACTATGAAAGCGATAAAACATGAAAGCATTATTAATAAATTGTCTCATTATAATTTTCATATCAACTAACAAGTTAATAATGCTAAATAAATAGCATGTTTTTTGCTGTAACTTTTTTTTTATTTCGTTTTACGTTTCTTTTAATTACAGTTTTCACAGATTAAACAATACCCATTTACAATAAACATAACTTCATAAATAAACCAATTAGGAACAGTTCTCCAGAGACGTGTATTCAAAGCTTGCTTTAGCCAAACATTTTACATGGAGTGAATCAAAATATTTGTCCATAGCCCGTTCCGTCCTTCCCTAATGCGTAGAGTTTGTAAGGATTCAAAGAAATTAGTCTCTCTGAAATTAACCCTCCGTCCAGAATTCTCCCCAGTTTCTCTAACAAGGGTTAGGGAAGATGTGGTCAACCTTTTTTCGCTAGTTTTCTAAAGTAAAGGGTGTCCGCCGGCAGATTTTACACTTTAAAAAATAAAATAAAATGAACCATGAATACTATCAAAGTCATTTATTAATTATCTTATAGAAGAATAATGCGGATTTTATTTTTTAAAAAGCACTCCACTCAAATGACGTCCTTCTAGCTGCAAACATTCTTGTAACCTTTCCTTCATGTTGGCGAAAACTCGCTTACAAAGTTTCGGATTGATCGCCGCAACCTCGCGTCGTAGGTATATTTTCTTGGAGGGCCGGTATTCTTGATGGTGAATTGCTGTATACGTGAGACTTTAAATATCCCGATAGGAAAAAGTCGCAAGGTGTCAGATCTGGTGATCTAGGGGGCCAGGCTATGTCGCCAAAGCGACTTATTAATAATTTTCCGGGAAAAAGTTCTCTCACTTTTGCTATTGAGTCCCTAGCAGTGTGTGCCGAGGCCCCATCCTGCTGAAAATTGGTCCTATTATTATCACTAACATGACGATGCAGCTCCGGTATAAAAAAGTTGTCTAGCATTTCGCAGTAACGTTCAGCAATCTTCCGAATAGACTTACGCGGATTACGTAAAATTTCTCTTCTCACGTGTTCTACGTTTTCAGGCGTAGTAACAGACGTTGAAGGTCCAGGCCGAGGCTCATTTTTAAGTGAGCCAGAACCTCTAAACTTCTGTACCCACGACCATATTAATTGTTTTGATGGCCCATCGTTTAGTCGTCGGATTTCATAGCCTGAACAAAAAGGACGCCTCGCCACATTGGTCGAATTATTGTTCGCGAAATACGCCTCAACCGCAAAAGCGCGGTGTGCTCCTGTCCACTGACTCATGGCTACTAAATAATCCGCAACTCTGGCGCATCGAATGATACCCCTATCCCCACCCTTCCGCATTATTAGTCGCCGTAAACACAATTCAAAGTGTAAAATCTGCCGGCGGACACCCTGTACGTACATTTCCTGAATGTAAATGAATTGGCCTGCCTAATTGTATGACTAGTCGTAAACGTACAATACTTTTGTTTTATAAAGAAAACTGATGGTAAGTATATTATTATAATATAGATATGTACTAGCTTTCCACCCGCGGCTTCACTCGCGTTTTCAAAGAAAAATCCGCAAGGTTTCCGTTCCCGTGGGATTTCCGAGATAAAACCTATCCTATGTGTTTATCCAAGTTACCCTCTATATGTATGCTAAATTTCATTGAAATCGGTTCAGTAGTGTTTGCGTGAAAGAGTAACAAACACACACACATCCTCTCAAACTTTCGCATTTATAATATTAGTAGTCTATGTTTGTTTACCACTATTAGATCGTTTTAAGTGATTATTTCAGATATAAAAGGTGTAAAAGCTTTGACATTTTGTAGAGCACAATCATTTCTGTTACTAATTATAAAAGTGTAATTGGAATAGATTAAATCGATCGACCACTGTTGATAGCATCAGTAAATTTCTACGTCTAGACTCTAGACTAGCGTACAAAACAGTCACTTTGTAGGTTGTATTTATATTTTACCACAAAGGTAAGTTATGTGTATAATAATTTTTCATAACGTATCCAAAGGTAAAACATCCCAGCATTTTATACATAACACTATAATCCGCGGAATTATACATTAGCCATGCTCGTTTAATATCAACCCCTTACACATAGAAATATGAAAATACGCTGTCAACTTTTTTTTATGGCGGGAACTCGAGTTAATGATTCTGTACATTTTATTGTTATATTTTTGTTTTGTCGAGTACCACTTAATTTGACTGGTTGCGAAAAGAACATCCTTAATTAAGAAGAAAAATGAATGGTTTATGAAAACCGAAGTATAACCTAATTTAACGAAAAAATCTGTTGCTAATAACAAATCATGGTATCCATAAATCTCCTCTCATCTTATTAAAAATACCGTAAAAGAAAAAGCGCTAGAACCTATAAATCGCTTTAGCATAACATCGCATTTTACTTACCAAAAACAAGAACAAAAGAGGCTTTATATCAAAAATGCAGAGCATTATATTCTGTACACACCTTGTAGCTTTATCTCCATTAAAAAGTTAAAAAATCCTTGAAATGTGCAGAAAATTCACTCTGTAGCACTGAGCACATGATTCATGTTATCTTACATGCCGCTACCCGTGGAGCGAACAAAAACAGAAAGTTGTCTGAAAAACAGCTCGTTTTACTTGTAAAGTTTTTCCGGCGTACGACAGAATTATGAGTTGAAGTTTGTGCGGCAACAATATTTACAGCTATGTTAATTGTTAATTGAAACTATATATTGGTTTGATTTGTTTGGCATTTTGGAATACTACAAAATACAATAACTATTTAATGTATTTGATTTGAAACTTTTAAACGGAATAAGTTATTACAAATATATCATAGATTTTCAAATAGCAGTGATTGTTTTATATTCCTTTTTTAATACCTAATTAGAAGACAACCATTTAGATTCTACACTACCAAGTTTTTTTATGATACAAAAAACGTTAGGATTCCAAATCTCCATATTTCTATTATTTTACTTTTTAGATATTTACTTATTCTAAAAATAATTCCAAGAACGAAATAAAGTTTCATATCAAAATATATTATAAAATCACAAAATGCGTGGTAAAGATTGCCTTTAATTCAAATCGATAATTCGTGGTGAAGATTGCCTTATTCAAAACGATATTTTTGCCCTTCATAAACTCTGCAGCAAATGGAACGGAAGTTAAAAGTTTTCTCAAGTAAAGTCTCCATCAAAGTTATAAAGACGTCAACTTATGATCATTTACTGAAGATTTTCTATAGCAATGATAAACTCTTATAAAATATTTACGTGAACGACTCTTGCACGTTCGAGAGATTGAGCTGAAATAAGTTTAAAAAAATTACTTGGATACGGTAAGAGATTTTTATAGAATCTTAGATAATTCTTTAGTAACTAAGTGATAAAAATGGCGTAAATTTGTTTTCAATCGTTCTATTATACAGATAAATAATAATGTGTCTAAAAATAATTAAACTTGTTTTACATATGTAATTTGAAAAAAAACCGTAAACAAAGAAAGGTTCGCCCAGAACCTTTCTTTGTAAACAAGTTTGTCAAACAATCTTTATTGCGAAGATGCTCTTTTCCAAAACTATTTTCTCGGCATATTAAATACAGATTCTATATCAGTAAATAATTATTTTAATTTTGTTTCATAAATTAACTCAAATATAGGAGCAGCAAAAATCTCTATCCAGATAATAAAACACGATATATGGACTTGTTCAAATGCAATTTGTAACTTTCTCCGTACACAAACATATGTTTTATATCGAGAAAATATACTTTTATGTTTACCTCGTTTATAGCTAATTCAATTACTTAGAATTTATAAGGCAATTCTATCACCAGAGAGAGATTTCTCTTTCCTATAAATGTAGTTTGTTATTTTATGCAACAACAAATCAACGTAATTGACATTTAGATATTATTTGCATAAGGATAAAACATTTGTACTTGTATATATTAGCATATTCAACTTTTATACTACCTACTTCAAATAATATGTAGGTAGGT
>CAJQZN010039359.1:0-17168 GCA_907164685.1 Colias eurytheme | reverse complement strand
ATACAGAAAAACTCTTCTATTATGTTATATAATTTAAACGTAAAGACGACCAAATTGCAAGATAGAAACCAATAAAAAATAAAATATTAGTTTAGTTTAGTTTTAACATACAATGCATAGATATGTGGTATTATTATTACATATCTTATTAGTACGTTTACGTTGTAATTATTATTTACGTACCTGATTCGATTTATGATAATATTTTGAATTTATAATTGAAATGGTATCACAATCGATAATCTTTTGAACATCACTTCTGGTATCACCCGTCGAGCTGTCAAAAAGCAATTCTTATAGTGGACAGACTATAATACGAAATCCAATAGGAGTGAAAGAGAGGGTTTTGCCAGAGCCCTGCGCGTGAAACAAAAGATTTTCTATGGAAAAGTAGCAAAATTCGGTGCGCCGCACCCGCAAACGTTGCCGGTTCGTTTTCACCGCCCGGCAGGACAGCGATTGCGACGTTGCCAGTTGCCACGTCTTTAATATAAACAAACACTCGACTCTCGAGTCAACTTCAATCATCAATGCACGCGCGCGATTCATGCAATTTTCTAATTAAAATTATAAAATACGTGTTGAAATAGCCTGTAGTTATCAGTATTACTTGTGAGTGTTAAAATGAACAATAATAATTATAATGTGGCGTTCATTAAAAAGTGTGATAAAACGTTACAAATTCGGCTTGAATGTAAAGCTAAGGGACCGCCACGGCCTGAACTTGATTTTACGCAAAAATGTACGACAAAAACGAAAACATATATACGCGTGTGTTTAAATCTGAACAACATGTGAAAACACCGTGGTTGTGTGGTTGTGATGAAGCAACAACAGATATTTACGAATGTCTTGTCGCTTTAAGTTATAGATATTTTTGCACACCAAAAAGAAAGACGTATGTATTTCCTTTATAAGTAATTTTTTTGATAAATGTACTGCTTTACACCATGTATTTTCAGTGTTTTATTTCAAGTGAACACCCATAAAATTTTGTCACGAGCCGCCTCTGGTCAGAGCCCAGATGATAACACGTGCGTTTTAATAATTTATTCGACGTGTGAATGAATGAGCAATCGCGCCCACATCTCGTCTAATTGAAATGCGTTAATTTTGTAATACAATACTAGTATAGTATAGCGTTAGTGGTGGGTAGATGACGTGGGGTGTTGTGTCATCTCTAGCGGAGTGTATGTGAATGAATGGTTAAATAATTTGACGGTTCTTGCGAGTGTGATTGGTTGTTTTTGATTCGGTTGTGATGAGCTGCTTGTGTTCTTGTATTGGTTTTTTGTGTAGTGTAAATATAGCAAAATAAAATCATAGAGCGTAAAGCTTTCGATTTATATTAGGTATATTAATTTCAATTAAAAGTTGTTACAATTATTCTTATTATGTTTATAACACTGCTTTACAAAATGAAATATTACAACAAAACTTTTATGAAATAAATGCGATATATCTTTCGAAGTTAGTTTTAAAAAAGTTTTCAAAGCTTTTTACACATTAAAATGTAAATTTTGTAATAAAGCAAGTTGTAGTATCCACCTAAACGCGCTCCTTTGTTGTTTCGTAATATATCATATCCGAGATAAGGCTGCATCATGAAATTGTATTGTTCGTCTTTAGTTGCAAGCGCGGATAAATTATCAAAATATTGGAAATATGCAATCTCAAAAAATAATATAAAAACCGCAGACGCAAGGTTATCGGTCGTGGGTTGTATTTCCGCAACTCTACGCCGGCTGTATTTATTGTAAAGAATATGATTAAATGCATACGTTTTTATTTTATATATTTCCTGTTTGTTACTTCACACCTTATTCGAGAATTTGAATGGAAATGTTTTTGAAATAGTCTGTAATGGGTGAAGTTATTTCTTGTGTATCCTATTTATTATACATAATAATTATCCTTTCTATTATATAAATAATCTATAGATAAATTTGTACTGATATGGCAAATTTGTTGTACATTTTTCTAACGATACCTTATCTATAACTAAAACAATCTTATGATAATCTCATTACGCACATTTTATCTTTTAAAACATACTAGCGTTCCCTTACAAGTTACATCTGCAGCATATAGCTACACCCGCATGTAACATGAAGCGTGTTTATATCCCAATCATTAATTATGAACACGGGTTAACCCCACCCCGTGGTGGGTCTGACGTACCCCAGCGACACTGTCGAGATTGATCTCCGATAGCATCCGCCGGAACAAGAAACGGCGACGAGGAAACAATACGAGACACTAATTGCGAACCTAACGGAAGGCAACTGTCGTGAAACGGCACGGTTTTCCTTTTAAATCAGATGTTGAGGAAACTTTAGCCGTGGAAACGTTTTGAATAGCAATTATTCAATTAGCGCATTGATACTTGAGGAATGGATGTATTAACATCTTAATCGCTAATTAGGTTAATTTATTGATGTTTACCTGTTATGGTAGGTACATTATTGTTTTCTTCCTGTCTTTAATTTTTATCTCAATAAATACTATCTTTAGATATGGATAATGAATTTTGCTGTTATTTTCAATGCTTGCTCTTAACATAACTGACATGAGGTTTCAATTAATTATTTAACTTGGTATTTGCTCTCGTAAATAAGCAAACACAATAGTCGGATTTTAATGATTAATTTACAATATCAATAATAATTGTACAAATGTTGTTTACGGTCAACCGCGCGTGCTTTTCATACCGCTTAATCCCCTAATCTACCCGGAAAACAGCATGGTTATTGTGTAAATATATACAGCGCTATTGTTTGTTGGAATTATCGTTCGTGTGAACAATGGTATTTCAGTAGAGTAATCCGATATGTACGGCGCATTCCTCCGGCGGCTGCGGGCCCGGCCTCAAGTGCTCGCTCGTAACTTCACTTAATGAACTACGTGGTTTTCGGGCCGTAATTAGGGCTGCCAATGCGCTATGCGCGGCATTCCGGAAATTTCGCGCGTTTCATGTTTATTGGGTTGTACGAAACTCGCGGTTTAAACGCTATTATAAAAATGTTGTTGTACGTGCTATTAGGTGCACATTTTTCGGTTACCATTGTACAATAATATTTCGAGCACGTTATAATCGTGTTAATAGCGATTAAAGATTTTGACAACCCTGTTGAAGTTTGAGGCTAATTACCTAAAGTGGATCGTGCAGCAATAGCACCAATACAGAACATGGAGCAATTGAAATTTTTTGAAAGCACAACGTACATAGTCTTGGAATCAGTGTAGTAGGGAATTTGTTAAGCTTGCCCGTAGCCGCGTGGGAAACAAAAGATAAGCCGCTCAATTTGTCACCGATTGTGTCCTGAATTTCGGAGCAGAATTGAGTGGAAATTACGCCGCAACCAGCGATCGCGTCCGCCATGTGAATTTGTGCACGTAAGCCTTTTCATTTGTGTTTTGTTCGTTTTAATCTAGCTCTTAAAATATAAAGCTTCGTACAAAAGACTCCCCGAAAACAATGGCCACTCAATATTGAATTGTTTGGCGTGTTCATAGTTTTAGTGCATGGAATTAGGTATGTTCAATTGAATAATCAAAAGTTCAAACGAGGTAGGACGTTATAATATGAATTTAAGGAAAAGGTTTCATGAAAATTTCTGAAAGTTTCCTTTTTAGAGATCCTTTATTAATATAAATTATAATTATTTCTAACAAAAGAACTTATAATTAGTACCTATTTGCCTACCTTTTCTATTGAAATTATAACATGGTGCTAATAAACTTTACTCGTTATTTTAATCAAGTTCAAAAACTCCATTACACAAGATGCTGGCTACTCCGAATAAATTTAAAGTGTTTTATGAGAACAATAATTTACCTTTCAAGAAAGTTGATTCTAGTTGGTGGCAGATGGCCACTCTTTTCGGCAACGTATGAAGCTAACTGCTGAGTGCATGCATAATGAATAGTGTAATTTTGTCAGGGAAGGGAAGGCCGCGTTAAATTGTCTGTATAATTGGATGCGAAATGTGTCCGGTGACTGGCCTTAGAGACAACTTATTAATAAAACGTGTTCGCGTAAGAAACTGTGATTGCGTTTTTCCGGTGTGATATATTAGTATTTTTATAGTGGCAGTAAGTATTATTAGAAAGTGATATAAGCAATCTTTTCATTCACTTTTAGTGTAAATGTAACTGATTAAGTGTAGTTGTTTTTAAATTCTTCTATACTACAACAAGTCACATTTTCATGCGTAAAAACCTACAATTACATTGAAAGAAAATCTTAATTTCTCACAAGTCATACGGCACACTTTATCCACACTAATAAAAAGATAAGAAGCATAGAGGTAAACACAGATTACAGTGCCTTTGCAACATTATGCATAGACTTACTGCGCTAATCCTGAACAATCAACGCGCGGCTTGTTGCAGCCAATCAAACTATGTTATACCGTTGTTACACCTAGGTTAAAGGTTTATTAGTGACAACAGATTGCATGCAAATTGACGATTTTCTGCTTTATAAAACTGATGAGTTGACTGCAAAGTGTTTTATAAACACATCTTACATTGGGTCTATTTGCCATCCGTGCTGTGGAATAATAAAAGTGTGTATTAAGTTTTTACATTAGGTATTTGATATCTGCTTTACATTATTGTTATCATCATTGGAATCTGTTCTACATAATTACTATCATGGGTATATCGCTGTACGTCCACAGCAATTAATTTTATATTAACATGTTCATTGTGCGAGCGAGTAGCTTAAATTCAGTACAAATTTCAATAACCACATGTAACTCAATTAATTACGTGTCAAAACGAAAGCTCCCTGCGAGCAACGGGATCGAAATGGAAATTGGAGCAATCAATTTGTCATCCGGCGAACATTTTTGTATCGTAATTCGTTTTGTTATTGTGTTTTGATATGTTTTGGAGTAATGTTCAATTTGTTGTGAGTGATAGTCGATGTTAAGGGAGGATACTGTGTGAAATACTGCTTATTAGTATACCTAGCCTAAAATTTGTGCATTGGAAATAATACAGCCACATTTCACATTGGTGGTATTATGGTTTTTATAATAATCGTGACGTAATACTGTTGAATCTATTGAAGCGTTATTTCACTAACGACCACGGTTAATTAAAATGTCAAGTAAATAAATTTGATTTTAATTCTAATTGCAATTATCATGAAAGCGCCTTAATGGACGGTTGAATAGCCAAACCTGTATTTAATGTCCTCGGTCTGTTCAGAAAGGCCTACTGTAGGTAAATGGTTATTAATTAAATTTTGGCGTCTAAGTACCCTTTTCCTATAATACGTATTTTATTTTACATTCTAGAGACCATTTAATTGAATAAATTTAAATAAAATGTGTTGAAATGCATTCGTTAAATACGAAACTGAATAATAGAAATTCATAGAATAATTTCGTTGGCGTACAATAATATGAACGGATGAAATAAACACTTGCATTGAGTTGTGCATTTATTATTAACCGTAACATAACTGAAATGTTTTTAAAAGAACATTTTTTTAATTACCTTTTGCTACGTACTATTTACACATAAGAACTTCAAGTAGGTAGGTATTACTTAAAACTAAATAGTTATTCCTACTTCTCTTTATTTAATGGTTGAATCTGGAAGCATTGAGCGAATAATTAGACATGCCACGTGACCTACCTAAGACCTGAAATAATAATATTATTTTTTGTTATAGCAACAAAAGACGAGTCGGAGGGCGAGAGCGAGTGCCGCGGTCGGCAGAACGGCGGCGGCGCGCGCGGCAAGCTCGCCTACAACGGCTACTCGGAGGAGTGTCTCGACCGCCTCGAGCCCAACGGGAACATACCCAACGATAAGGACTCACACTATGGTGAGTACAATGTCCTCGCTGCAACTACGATCGGACAAAGGTTAAGTGTCTTTGAAATTTTGGGCAAAGGAGCAAATAAAAAGCTCTTGTCGTAACAGCACAAATTTTGAATTGTTTATCATGAATATTACGTGCAGGTTTAGCGTTATAAAAATTAAAAACCAAAGCAAGGTCTCTGTTTTTTACTACATATTATTTTTCCAATGTATAAGCAAATTCAAATTAGGCACCCACATTTTTAAAATTCCATCATCTCATATAAAACTTTGTTAATTAATAAACGAATAATAATTAAATGAAAACAAGCGTGAATTCGCGAAGCCATTGTAAAGTTTAAAATCTACCGTCGGCTTTCAAGAATACTTTGCTAGGACAATTTAACGCGCTGCCGAAGCAAATTAATTGGCTCTCACTGTCACCTGTATAATTGTAAGTACTATCGATAAATAACAAGCGTTTATTCAATTTATCTTGTTTATATAGATAAGTAAATAAATCAAAATTACTTGAATTAAAAGTCGCGCTATCTGAAAAGAACTTGACACAATCATTAATTTTGTTAAAGAAACAGTACTAACAAGTTTTTATAATTAACGTTTTGTACTCAAAAGTATTATCACACCTTTATGTAAACATTAATTTCATATCAGCAAATAGATTCGATCAAAATTCAAGTTTAATGTTTCACTCATTTTGTATTTTATTACTTACATACTTCAACAATATTAGGAAAACATTACAGAATCATACTTTCTTAACAGTATTACTGAGTAAAATAGATCCATTAATTAAATAAAATCATGCATAAAGTAATAAGTAGCGACCTGCTCTCGACTGGTTAACTTCCCTGTAATTAAAAAGCGGTAAGGAGCCGCGATACGCAATATAAATTTATGCCTTGTCGAGGGGGATTTTTAATTTAAACCGGCAAGTCTTCATATGGTACGGGAGCTATTAACGTTGAAAAAGAAGTCATATTAGTATAGCTGGTTTTTTGGTATATTGTTCCTCTAGCTATTTCGGTTAGAGTCCGCGCAGTCTGGCTGGCCGGAGTGGTTGCGTTCAGTAGTGCGCATCTTATCTGCACAGGAAATTATCCTTAATTTAAAGTCATTTTTTAACGCGTAATTTTTAAACTTTTGCCTTTAGATAGATCCATCAATCATAATTTTTTTATTGCAAGACGTTTTTTTCGTTGTTAAATAGGTGTCAGACGCAATTTTTAATTTCGTTTTTATAAAAAATTCAAATTATTTTAGAATGTCTGTAAATTTCATATTATGTTCTTCAAACATAATATAATCTAAAATTAATTAGCCAGACGCTAATTCGATTGTTAAGTATTAAATATGTACAAATAAAAACGTAGTGAAAGTAGGTAAGTATAACAATTTGATGATTGTGTATATGGAGAGATAGTTTAAAGTGCAAGAGAGATTGAAAGGGTCGGCCGCGAAAATTAAATAACAATAAAAAATAACTTCTTTTTTTCGAAAATATACCTAAGATGCATAGAAATTGAATTGTTCCTACTCTAGGATTCCCTGTGTTGTGGGAACAAGTACCTTCCATTGGTACATTTTATTCCTTAGGCTAAAAAATAAACTATTAGGGTACATCAACAATCTTCTATACAAAACAATTTTTTTATTACTTATCTATTAAGTTATGGGTTTAAATGAAAACAGCGATTACATAAACTTATGTATATTGTTTCCAATAGCACATTGCCTAATACCACACATTACACTTGGGTTGTTGAGGAAGTGATTATGAGGAAGAGGAGGAGGAAGAGGAATTTTCACACACAAATTTAGAGGATGCGGATGAGGAAGAGGATATTTTTTTGAGGAAGAGGAAGCGGATGAGGATGAGGATGATAGGAAATTATAATTAAAATTAAAAAAAACAAAAACTTCTAAAATTAAAACAAAAGCCATTCTCCTGTCTCTACATATTGATATTTAAGGTTAGGGGAGGTTAGCTCGCCCGATCGCGAATTTACAAAGCCTGTAATTACTTTACTATTTGAGTCACGAGCCGGACTCAGATGAGCTTTTGTTTATGCATATTACTCGAAAAAACCCACAGAAAAAACCTAATCTATATCAGTGCCAGAAGCGACATTAGGCGATTACCACAAAAAAAAACTAACTGGTAGATATTATTATGTAAGCTTAAACAACTTGTTTGTTTTTTAATTTCAAATGACTTTTGACAAACATTATTTCGTAAAATATGTTTCTTCTGAGTATGAGAGAAAATGTTATATTATTATGTTTAGAGATAAGTGTTAGACGCAGATATAAATATGGCGGTAAGACTCTACTCTTGTTCGTTAGTAGAGTCCGACTCGTAACTCAAATACATAGTTTAAATAGGCTTTGTAAATTCGCCGCCCGATCGGATCAGCATCCTCATAAATTTCCTCTAAATTTTGAGGAAGCGATAGCGGAAGAGGATTTTTTTATTTTCATTTTGGAGGATGCGGTAACGGTAGAGGAACCCAAAATATTGCGGAACTTCCGCATTATGAGGAAGCGGAAGAGGAATCCTCAACAACCCTACATTACACACCGCGTACAAGAAGAAAAAGAACCACAAACAAAATACAGTGTTGCCAATACAAGTTAAATTTTCTAATATATATCTAATATTAACTAGCGACCCGCCCGGCCCTGGCTTCGCACGGGTGCAATAATCGCTAAATACACTACAGAAAAACTGTGAACGTTGAATATAAAAACATAGCGGCCCGCTCCGGCTTCGCACGGGTATAAAATACTAGCTTTCCGCCTGCGGCTTCGCCCGCGTTTTCAAAGAAAAACCCGCATAGTTCCCGTTCCCGTGGGATTTCCGGGATAAAACCTAGCCTATGTTACTCGTGGATAATGTAGCTTTCGAATGGTGAAAGATTTTTTAAAATCGGTCCAGTAGTTTATGAGCCTATTCATTACAATCAAACAAACAAACAAACAAAGCTTTCCTCTTTATAATATTAGTGTATATATAGCCGGGCGGCCGGCTGGTACCGCCGCAAACGCTACGTCCCGCAATTTTTTAATCTGTAATATCTTCGAAAATATTCACTTAAATCCACGTGTAAAAGGCCATATAGATCTATATTAAATGAACAATGTATTCAAGGTCTTTAATTGGTTAAGGATTAATGCTGTATTGGTTAAAATCGCTTCGAAAATTAGCCATTATTTGTCGTAAAAAGTAAATGATAAAAAAAGTTATTGTGGGTTATCCATAAGAGATAGACATATTATACCATCACGGACTTTTCTGTAGACCTTTTCAATGTAGTTAGTACATTATTTTGATAAAACTCGTAGGGTGCCTCCGTTTGCACTGTAAGTGGAAAAATTGTAATTATTTACGTAATCACATTAGAAACCTCAAAAATAACAGTAGGTACTTCTCCACTATTTAATGGATGTTATTATACATATAAACCTCCCAATTGAATCACTCTATCTATTTAAAAAAACCACATCAAAATCCGTTGCGTAGTTTCAAAGATTTAAAGAGACATAGGGACAGAGAAAGCGACTTTTTTTTATACTATGTAGTGATGATGATAACAATATTAATTCATTAATCTTAATTCTTAATATATATACATAAATCTCGTGTCATAATGTTTGTCCTCAATGGACTCCTAAACCACTTAACCGATTATAATAAAATTCGCACACCATGTGCAGTTCGATTCAACTTGAGAGATAGGATAGTTTATACATGTAGGTACCACGGGCGAAGCCGGGGCGGACCGCTAGTATACCTATAACCTACCTATATAAATTCATGCTAACTACTTTAGTTAAATTCAATACAAACTTAAACATGCGTGTGTGTGTGTGTGTGTGTGTGTTCACGTGTGTGTGTCGTGTGTGGTGTGGTGTGTGTGTGTGTTGTGTGTGTACGTGTGTACATCAATATTGAAACAAACTTTCTAGTTGTTTACAGATGATGGAATATTGGAAAACAATAACAATTCCTTAGACGATAACATAAATAATTCTGACAGTGTGAGGAAAGATGATGATGATGATGATTATGAAGATGGCTTTTTAAATTTAACAATGTAATTGTTTAACCTTCATTGATATAGTTTTTATTCCATTCTTTTCAATGTATGGTAACTTTAATTTATTTTTCACTTTTATGTTTTGTTTTTCATTTTAGCTTTTATTTATAAGAACAAGTGTAAATAATATTGTATTCTTGCAATTATTTCCTGTCGCATAGTTAAAATACACTAGCTGATGAGCTGCATGCTTCATTACTTTTTTTATTTATACACATTATTTAATACTTAACAATCGAATTAGCGTCTGGCTAAATAATTTTAGATTATATTATGTTTGAAGAACATAATATGAAATTTACAGACATTCTAAAATAATTTGAATTTTTTATAAAAACGAAATAAAAAATTGCGTCTGACACCTATTTAACAACGAAAAAAACGTCTTGCAATAAAAAAATTATGTCTGATGGATCTATCTAAAGGTAAAATATTAAAAATTACGCGTTAAAAAATGACTTCAAATTAGGGAAATTATCCTGTGCAGATGAGATGCGCACTAAAAAACGCAACCACTGCGACCAGCCAGACAGCCCGGACTCTAACCGAAATAGCAAGAGGAACAGTATATCAAAGAACCAACTATACTAAAATGCTCTCTTGTCAACGTTGGTAGCTCCTATACGAATACAAATACATCGCGATGAGATAAATGCAAACAAAAAGATAATTATGTTTAAAAAAATAACTTAACTGCCTTCAAATTATCAGACCTGATAAAAATTTCAATGGACCATCCGGAAGTCACTAGCATTCAAATAAAATAAATAAAAAAAAATCATCAAAATCGGTTCACCCAGTCTAAAGCTCTAAGGTAACAAAACCAAAAAATGTAGGTACACTCGAATTGAGAACTTCTTCCTCTTTTTTGAAGTCGGGTAAACACGCCTTGCGTCCATACAATTTCCTCTATAATAATAGATGTCTGCAACATTCGTGTCGGTTTTGCTACCATTAAACACTTCTCGACCAGTTACAATCTGAATTTAATTTTTATTTACTATTATATCGTTCAGGAAATATCTCAGAGAAAAGCGCTCTCGAAACATAACTACAAACTCTTTGGATTAATTTTATTTTCCCCCTTTATTATTCAGACTATCTTCTTTGAAATATGTAAATCTTGGGAACGGACGACATGCCTTCTTAGATGAATTATTTAATAGAACAGATATTATGTTATAAATGTTGGAAAGTTGAGTTGTTACATGAAAATTTAAATACGAATCAAACTTAAATTGTTTTTTTTTATTCAAGATATAAATAAGGTAGTCTATACAATTGAGTTACCCCTTATTTGTCCATTATTCGTCCTATTGTTATGTTGCTTTTAAGAGTAAATTCATGAATCATACAAGCATCTTTATAAAATCAATCAAGAGCTTTTGTTATAATATTAACGGTCATTAAAGCCACGGTCGTAAATGTTGCTGAATTTGTGTTAAAATGAGGAAGGTACGAAAATAACTTGCTAATGTAATTATAATGAGCTTGTTAGAGCTGAAGCTTGACATTATAAAATGGTTTAGCGTTGTTAAATATGATATAGTATATGAAGATAAACATAATTGTGTTAAAAATAAACGTAACATATAGGACATGAAGATAGACGGAATTGCTGTTAATTGGGAGTATCAATTAGTGCGAGTTCAAGACTCTTAATCAGAAATCTTAGTTCTGAAATAACATTTGATATTTATTTAGTCCACGGTCGAAACCAACGACTCTAAGGCTAAATTCTAATATTGTTATGAGTAGGTATAATGTATTGAGAATGTTAATTATAAGTATTTATCAGCACAACAATGTAAGCTGAAGAAAATATAATATTGCGACATCCCAATAATCTTATTAAAATTATAATAATAGGCTAGTTAACGTGTAGCCTCAGGCAGCCTAGAAATATGTAACCCTCATCATTTATTAGTTTATTTATTATTATATCTTTCTTTATATATAAAAATGAATCGCAAAATGTGTTGGTAAGCGCATAACTCGAGAACGGCTGAACCGATTTCGATAATTCTTTTTTTATTATATTCCTTGAAGTACGAGGATGGTTTTTACGTAGAGAAAACGTAAATATGTACCACGGGCGAAGCCGGGGCGGACCGCTAGTTCAAGATATATTCGATGTAACTTTATTAAAAAAATCCTTCTTATCCTACCAATATTATAAATGCGAAAGTTTGTGAGGATGGATGTGTGCGTATCGTTGTTACTCTTTCACCCAATTACTACTGAACCGATTACAATGAAATTTAGCACACATATAGAGGGTAACTTGGATTAACATATAGGATAGATTTGTACCCGTAAATCCCACGGGAACGGGAACTATGCAGGTTTTTTTTTTTGAAAACGCGAGCGAAACTGCGGACGGAAGCTAGTATTTTATATATTCCGTATTTCTTAAATAGACTGTGTATCCCCAAAGCTTTGTTACCTAACAATAATCATAATTTGAACATTGACTAAATTTGAGCCCCTCGAAATGTGTCAAGTATCATCCTGGTGACACTCGTCGGCTTGCCGTCCGCGTCATTATAATGACAAGTTGGATTCTGTCAGTGACGGATACTTTGTCATTATTTCATTGTGCCAAATACATTTAATTATATTTAAATAAGTATGAAATGTTGTAGGTTCTTGCGACGCTGGGAAGGGTTGATCCGGCTTTGTAATTGTTAGGAATATAACAGTTTTAGCCAGATTAAAATAAAGATAATCTTGAGTCATTAAGCGAGTTTAAAATAAATCTCAATATCTACGTACGCTAAATTTGGTGCGCTAAATTGACTTCTATACAAACTTTTCCTCCATCAACAGATTATTAGATTTGAAATCGCTATACATGGATCTACTCAGTTGTATGATTTATTGGTCGTGTCTTCTTGTAAAAGCATACAGTAGTGATTCATAGCAGTACCTACATTCATCATTACTAAATATTACCACTATTTGTTGCAACAGCATCGCCCCATTACGAAAATTTGTAACATTCACAATTAGTAAAAACAAACATGATAGCTGATACGTAACACACGGATGGAAAGAGGATTCCCAAATGATTATGACGCGTATAAATATATAAAAGAAGCTATGAATATTTATTTATCTGCCTGGGGACGTTGAGTACACAGCTGCTTTGTAATAACGAGCTCCGGAAGGGTATTCCGAGTGCGTACAGTGATGATAGTATTGTACTTTTTATATCCCGGCTAATAATAGACTGTGATATGTAATGTGTCTATTTTGGTTTTTTATTTATAGATTCAATAGATGTATGTCTAAGATTGATATGTGATAAACATGTGCCCTGTATGGTATTGCAAATTATTTTTAATTTTGTATTTAAATAATACACAAAAGATCTACTATAAACTTTAACTCATTTCCCGCAATTTAAGCCGATAGTTTGCACCCTTATTGTTGTTAAAAACAACTTAAAAAAATAAAGAGTCATCATTTGACACAATCTCATTCAATATGTGGTGTGTTCTACATATGTTGACATTAATATGCACAATAACATAGTGCATAAGATGAGTCAAACCTTTACTTGATGACATGTGCAGGAAAATTGAATTGCCATGACAATTACTCCCTTGTATATTTATATCACGAACAAAGCAATCCACAAGTACGGAATAATATGTAAATTTAAAAACAAACAGACGACGCTATGTCGGCATAAACAAAGAAAGAGTATTTGGCCACCCTCGCCAAACAAACTGAACGTGGTTTCTTTACGAAGGGGCTTAAACGCACAGAATGATACATGTCCCACCCTTTGTTTTCGTTTGGACATTGATTTCTGAATGGTTGTTAAAGATGTGTCCTGTCATAACAATTTTAATGTAATTTTACCCGGTATTATAGTCATATCCTTGGTGAATTTTTTTAGGAATGAGAAATTAGTTGATTTGTTTTATTAATGGAATGTGGGGCAAACATGACCGTCTGTGTCCTGCCAGACCTTTTTTATTAGTCTCCTGGGGAGCTAAAGCCACGAACGACAATGGCCTACACTAAGCTGATATATAAGCTACTAATATACTAATATATAACTTATATTTGATTCATATCTCCATGTAGAATTTACAATCTATCATAAAATTAATAGTAGCACTTCACACGAGTGCACACTTCATATTAAGTTAATATTTAATTGAATTATGCGGTTAAATATTCATCTTCGGACTTCGTCCCTGATTAAGTTACAAGTATATTTCTCTATGTTTAGCTAGATTTTGTGAGATGCTGTAAGTTTGTGAAGCTCATTCGATGTGAAATTGGGCTAGGTGTGTAATTTACACTGCAGTTGGAAGCGAAATTTGGGACATTTACGTTATACGATTTCTGATTCTGTTCTGACTTTAAATTGAAAATATTGTGTATCATAATAATAATAAACAAATTTTAATATATTAATATGTATATAAAACTACAAAAAAAAACTTTTTATATGTGCAGTTCATTCACACAATAACAAAACATTGTTTACAGTATACATCAAACCATGCATATAAAAGTACTAACGCTAACGCGTCGATACAAAAGTTCCCAAACCGTTATTGTTTTCGAAGGACAAACGCTCGTTATTCATGTGTCCATTTTAATTACGAAGATGTCAGGTGAAATTAAAATGCGGGGTGAAATTGACGGGAGCTTAAAAGCTCGATAAACATTTTTATTCGGTTTTGCGGGATATGACATGTTCGTAAAATGTTTTTATGAATATTTCACGACGCAATACTCTGTAGAATGAATGTGATAGTAAATTTTTAATAACGCCCCGGCTTAGATTAAAATAGTTTGGAAAATCCAAAAGTGCACGCCTCATAATTTTTTTTTAATAATTATTTATTAATTATTATTTTTGTTTATTTAATAACAATTAAACCACATCGAATCAGACCCTGAAAAATGAAAGGGTTCTATTCCTGAGCATACTCAAGCGTAAGAGAAAAAAGATGTAAAATTTTCGTCGGCGCCATATTGAATTTTAGTTTTGACCTCATATTGGTTAATAGATACCCCAATAACCATGAAAATGACAGCCATGACGAAAATATGTAAAATTTTCGTCGGCGCCATCTTGGATTTTAGTTTTGACCTCATATTGGTTAATAGCTACCCCAATAACCATGAAAATGACACCCATGACGAAAATGTGTAAAATTTTCGTCGGCGCCATCTTGAATTTTAATTTTGACCTCATATTGTTTAATAGCTACCCCAAAAACCATGAAAATGACACCCATGACGAAAAGATGTAAATTTTTTGTCGGCGCCATCTTGGATTTTAGTTTTGACCTCATATTCGTTAATAGCTACCCCAAAAACCATGAAAATGACACCCATCACGAAAAAAAGTCAAATTTTCATCAGCGCCATCTTGGATTATAGTTTTGACCTCATATTCGTTAATAGCTACCCCAAAAACCATGAAAATGACACCCATGACGAAAAGATTTCAAATTTTCGTCGGCGCCATCTTGGATTTTAGTTTTGACCTCATATTGGTTAATAGCTACCCCAAAAACCACCCACATTTGCAAATGTGTTTGCTACTTAGGAAAAGTTCAGATTTAAAGATATAAGTAGGTAATGTGACGAATTTAATTTATTTCATTCCGACTGTTTCTCGGAATAACATACATTTACTAAGAATTGCATACAATGCCGGTTTTAATATATTGCCGGTAACATAATATTATGTATGATAATAATTCTTAAAAAAGTATTTTATACATTTCTTAAAAAGCTTCGATATTGTATACAATAATACAATTCATATTCAAATTGTTGTAAAATAGTCACACTTTTTTAAGTTGGTTGAATACACTAAAATACTTATAAGGATCGTACCTACTAATAAAAGTAACAAAATGAATTTTTAAAGTTCCCAGTAATCTTCTGGAATCAATTTCAATAAAAATATAAAAATTCACTTCAAAAAAAAAAAAAAAAAAAAAACAGCCGAGTTTTTAGGGTTCCGTAGCCAAAATGGCAAAAACGGAACCCTTATAGTTTCGTCATGTCCGTCTGTCCGTCTGTCCGTCTGTCCGTCTGTCACAGCCGATTTACTCGGAAACTATAAGTACTACAGTGATGAAATTTGATGGGAATATGTGTTGTATGAACCGCTACAAAAATATGACACTAAATAGTAAAAAAAAGAATTGGGGGTGGGGCCCCCCCATACATGTAACTGAGGGATGAAATTTTTTTTTTCGATGTACATACCCGTGTGGGGTATCAATGGAAAGGTCTTTTAAAATGATATAAAGTTTTCTAAAAAACATTTTTCTTAAAGTGAACGGTTTTTGAGATATCAGCTCTCAAAGTCGTAAAAAGTATGTCCCCCCCCCCTCTATTTTTATAACTACGGGGTATAAAATTCTAAAAAAAATAGAGGTGATGCATGCTAATTAACTCTTTCAACGATTTTTGGTTTGATCAAAGTATCTCTTATAGTTTTTGAGATAGGTTGATTTAACTGTAATTTATTATATTTGCTGCTACGGAACCCTTTGTGCGCGAGCCCGACTCGCACTTGGCCGGTTTTTTTTTTTGTTTATTTAATAACAATTAAACCACATCGAATCAGACCCTGAAAAATGAAAGGGTTCTATTCCTGAGCATACTCAAGCGTAAGAGAAAAAAAAAGATTCGATTAGTAAAGTATTTCGGTCGCTATCGTGTTAACAAGAAAAAGGATCCGCACATACAGACACACGGACGTCCAAGACAGAACTTTTTTAAACTGTTTTTTAACTAGTTTAAATAACAAAAATGACATCAAAAATATCATGAACGTTAAAAATAGTGTTTTTTCTTAATATGTGTGTGTATGTATTATCTTACAAGTGCAATGTATGATACATAAAGACATTTTAAGTTTGAAAAATCAGATGTTTTGCGCGAAGCGACAGTAGTACCCACCTCAACGCTTCGCTTATGAGGCGTGCAATTGACTCGAAGTATAAGCCTTAGAGGCAGAACTTAGAGGTGTTTACCTCGTTGTCGTTGGACTATCGATCGCAGCGATGAAAAATCTTGATAAAGCAGAGTCCATGAAGTCCTAAATTCTATGTATTCTTTTAAATGTAAAATGTCATTTATAAATATTTATCTATAAGCATATTTTACTTAGGACATAAATGAACAACAGCTATTTAAAAAGAGGCCTACCTGTTTCTGGTCGTTTATATGTTAATA